>ML109117.1:0-17249 GCA_003697995.1 Taxidea taxus jeffersonii
CTCATCGGCACAGACCCGGGCAGGTGGCAAGTGGGGGACACACTCAGGACGGTGAGGGATAGTCTGGTGTATTCCCAGTGGGGGGAGCACAGAGAAGTCAGAGATATCTCTGTGCCAGGAAGTGGCAGGGGTGATTCAACAGGTCACATTTCCTCTCCTCCTGAGTCAGGGATCAACTGGCCAGGGACCCTGGGCTGGGTGCTCAGGGCTTAGGTTTAAACCTGACCTGCCTTAAAGTCACAGCATTTTTCTTTTTGCATAACAATAGTTAACAAAAGAAAGCTCTCATGAGGGAGCAGCCTGGTTATGGTATTTCCAAAAACACTGGAAAGTTTGCTTCTGTCCCAGCACTCCTGGAGGGTCTTGCTCCAGTCCCCAGCTGGTGGAGCAGTCGGCTGCATGAGCGCTTTCCCTGAGCAGGGGTAAGGCCCTGCCTCTGGAGGGGCCCTTAGGAGAACCCTGGGCCTCCCTCTCCCTTCCCTCCTGCCCAAGTGAGTATTAGAGTGAATGCACCGAGCACAGCCTCGCACACAGAAGGAATCCAACAGATGGCAGGTGTTTTTAATACAACTGATCCTACAATGTTAACGTAGAGCTGGCTCAGAACCTTTTTAGGGAATCCCAGGGTTTCCAGCAGGGGTTCTCAAGCTTACTGGTGCCTCAGAACCCCCTGGAGAGACTGTTTAACCGGATTGCTGGGCCCTGCCTCCAGAAGTTCTGATTCGGTAGACATGGGCTGGGGCCTGGGAATGCACATTTCTAACAAGCCCCCAGGTAGTGGGGATGCTGGACTCAGGGACCCCACTGCCCATAGGGTCCCAGCTCCTGAGGCTTGTCCACACAGCCCTTCACGACTAGTCAGCCCACACTCCCTGCACCGCCAAGCCGCCCTGAGCCTTTCCTGGTCTCTCTGGCCAGCCCTGGACTCCAGACATCAGGACTGGACTCAGCTTTCCCCTGTCTCCCGTGCCCCTTCCCCTGCTGCCTGCCCTCACCCTCCAGGACCAGGTCAGGAACTACGTGCTCCGTTCTCCGCTCTGTCCCTCCGCCCTGCCCCGTGCTCCTGGCCATCTACCAGGTTCCTCTTTTGTAGGGATTTAGACCCTTGGAATGGCAAGGAGTGCGGACTGTCCTGTCTCCCCTGCCTTCCTAGATGGGGAGCCTTCCAAGTCAAGGGCATGTGGCAGAGGTCTGACGTTTTCCATGGGTCTTCTGGCCTTCTGTTTGTGTGTTTGTGAGTTTTTGCCACTAAGTACTAAATCAGGATCCACTGAATTGAAAGGAAAAAAAGCTGACAGAGAGGCTCAAGGAACCGGAATGAATAACTCTGGGCAGAGGGAAGTTGTGGGTAACAATCTTCAACAATGGAAACATTAAAATAAAGAACACTGACCAACTGATCTTTACCCCTCTGCAAGAACAAATTTGAGGAAATGGGGTCAAATTGTGACATATTCAATTTAGGTCTGCTATAGGGAAGTTCCTGATATTGGGAATTATTAACAGCGGGCTGGCTTAGCGAAGGCGGATGTGAAAAATCTCCAGTCTGCTCTAAGATGGGACAGAGTCTCGATTACCGTGGAAGTTTTAGACGTGATTCTGCTTTAATATATTGGGTACAAAGTTGAGAGGAGGGAAGGGCCCTGTATACAGGTTTCTTTTAACTGGACACGGTATGGGCAGCTGTTGGTGCTTAAAGATGCACACTAAGTTCCCAGCTCTCTGTGTTTCAAAGAGTAACAAATATTCTTAAAAAGTCAGTACCTTGGGGAAGTGGTCGCTTTTCCAACTCGGGGGTGTCATGAGAGCCCACGCGGGCCAGCCCTGCACGGCCGGTAGGACTTATGCAACACCGCAGGCCTCTCTGCCTGCTTGCCAGGCTTCACCATCACGCTCACGAAAAGTCAGAGAGCTTTTCTTCCTCATTTTTAATGGAAAGTCTTCAAATTTCTGGTGGCGGGAGGAAGTGGCCCTTGAGCTCTCCACAGAGAACAGGAAATGTAATAAGTCATTATTATTCTGATTTAACTGGAAGGATAGCTTTTGCAGCCGGTTCTTCCTTCCACTTTGAAACCTGGCAGCTTTCTGACTGTGCTGGTGTCCACAGGGCCTCCGTGTCACCTGCTCGGCTAGACTTGGGGTGGGGGGGGAGGCAGAAGGGAGCTGGGCAGAGAGAAAGGGAAACGCTCCTCGTAGGCACCACAATCCACTGGGAAAATGTGTTTCGTGTAAGGGCAAAGGGTTTGCTGCGCCCTGGTTCCAAGGTAAACACGGTTTCTATTTAGGGACAGGTGACATATTTGAGGCCAGTGCGGGAGGACCGCAGGTCAGGTCACACCTGCTTTAATGATGGACCCTCTGGGATCCCTGGCCCCTTATCTCTCTCTAGCCTGAGTCTGAGAGTTTCAGATTCTGCCTACATCCTGAACTTCTGATTCAAAGACACCTTTAAGCCAGGAAATGGCTCTAAATTCCAGAGCACACAAATTTCCCGTGGATCCCAGTGCCTTGGGGGCTCTTAGCTTGTTTACCTCGCTGGGGGGTGATGAACTCTGTCTCTCCACACAGTAAAATACTCCAAAGTAGCTGGGATTCAATGGCCTAAAATTCATTTCTTGCTGGTTTAGGAAAAAAAAAATCCTTCTTGACTTGAACCCGAGACAGAAGTCTCCTTAATGAGCTGTGAGAAACCAAGTTCAAATGGTCAGCTATTTTACTCTGACACCCATTACATCTTTTTTTTTTAAAGTAATCGGTCCAACCACATCCTTTGCCCCTGTATTGTGGGCTCCTACCACCACTCGGCTAGCTCTGAAATCACTCCTGCACTTGGCTTCTCCTTTCTCTTGCCACTACACCGACCTGATTCCAGCCTTTACTGGCTCTTCCCCCAAACCAGGGCAGTGGCCTCCTTACTGCCCCTGGGACCCACCCCGTGACACCCTTCCTTATAATGCACAAATCTGAGGAAGACCCTCCTTGGCCCACAATGCAGCGAGATAAAATCTGAACTATTTTGCTTGCATAGAAGTCTCTCCAGGGCTGGCTCTCTCTCCCTCTCCCCACATGCCCTTGGGAGTCCAGGATTGCTGTCCTTTTTAGAGTTCCCTGGAAACACTGCACTGTCACATCTCCTGGCATCAGCCGCCCTGGGTCCCCCCAGCCCAAATGCTGCCACCTTGTCCCTCCTTCTGGGCTTTAGATGTACATGACTGGACCGTAAGGAAGAAGGAGCGATTCTCTAAAGCAGGTTAAAGCGCTCCTTGTCCCGGGTGCCCGCCACACTTGGAAAATGCTCCCAGTAAACAGGCCTCCTCCTTGAATCTCTGTGTGCAGGTCTAGCTGTGCACCTCCTGGAGAGGGGGTGCTGGGGTGCAGGGGGGCTATGGCCCTGGTCTCTGTCTCCCCCACCTGTTGCAGAGTGTCCCACATGCTGTAGTAAGTGCTCATTTTGTTGAAATACATGAACACAGATTCAGTGGCATTTCTCACTCTTGGGTCCCCTGTCCTGAATGCGGCAGCCCGCAGACATGAAAGGCTGGGAGAGGAGGGGGCCCACACAGCGAATGCAGATGTCAGGTTATGGGCACACATCCCTACAGAATGTGCTTCAAAGTGCTGACGGGGGGGGGGGGGGGGGGGGCTTGCTGCTGTGAGAACGGCAGAAACAGCAGCGCCAGCCTGCCCGCCCTTGACTTCGGAGACAGCGGGAAAGCCTGCCAGGGCGCGCGGGCAGGTCGGTCTCGGTGGCAGGAAACAGACTGAGCGCGCCTCTCAGAATGAGGACAGAGATATGGGGCTGTGCGTAATCTCACTCACCACCCACTCAGGGCTCAACCTCAAAAGCTCACTACCAACTTTAGTCTGCGAACCGACCAAGTCTTTTGTTTTGCTGAAGCCCGCTGTCTCACTCTTGGTTTCTCCCAGCTCCGTGTTCTCAGGGCAGAAAAATTGAAAGGAGTTTCTAGCAGTGGACCCTGCGGGAAGGCCACCCACTGCAAGCAGAGGGAAGCAAAAAGAGAAAGGGAATGACTTCTACCAACCAGGTGGAGAACCTGGCGGTGCTTGCTGCTGGGAGGGAAACTCACCTGCTGGGCAGAATGCTCCCCGGGGCCAGCTCTGGGTGCGCGGAGGTGAGGTCAGGTTGCCTTAGGCCCAGCGAGGGGTGCTTCCCTCGTGGGCTAGGGTCAGGATGCTGCCGGGGGACCGTGGACAGGCCACTGGCAGTCTGGGGGGGGCCACCCGACCAGGCGAGCAGGTGCCCTTAGGAGTGAATCACCTGGAGAGCCAATGACCATCAGGGTGCAAAAAAACCCAAACCAAAGCAAGACAAAACAAAAGTGGCCTAGACAACAGACAACATCGCTGGTACCTTAGACACGCCATGTGGGAAAAACCATGTTAGTTTTCTCCATACTTCAAAACTAGGAAAATACAACGAGGGAAATTCTAATACTGACATGGCAATAAAGTTCACCCAGCACCGTCTCAACACAACACTCTCTGCAAAGGAGGCCCTGGTCTGGAACTCCCCTTTTCATGGCCCCATAAAGCACTGATTTATTGACCTTCAAAGATATACCTTTATTGTTTCAGTTTTCCTGGTGTAAGAATTTCTGGTAGATAACTGAAAAAGCAAGCTCATATTTCCTTATCAACGCAGAGAATGTGTTTATATTACAGATCTGTCGTTTGGGGCGGGGTGGGGGGGAGTAGAGGGAAGGAAGTAACAGGCAACAGGCGAGGCATTTGAAATACTTTGTTATCAGCAGAATGGACTAAAAGACCACGGATCTACATGTCTGTGGTTCTCCAAAGTATTAACCTATAGCCAAGTCTTCTCTCTAGGCTAGGAGGGGGCAGGAGGACAGCGAGCAGGTGCCTCTCCAAAGACTACAGCTCCCCTCCAGGGGATTTCCTCCGTGGGGTCCCCCCACAGGCTTTTCCAGGGCCCCGTGGCTTCTCTGTCTCTGATCACTCTACCTTACCACCTCAGCAAGGGCCATATGAAAGCTAGCTCAGAAACTGGAGGTGTTTAATGGCTTGTCTGTTGTGAGTTTTCCTGAATTAAGTGCTTTGTAGTATTTGTAAAGTCATTTTTTCAAAAAGTGAGTTTTTTTGTTTTTTTAAGATTCCTATAAGCCTGAACCACTCACACCACCTTCTCTTGACTAGAAAGCTTCCTTTCCCCAACAGCCTCTTGGCTTCAATCCCTCTCTGGCCCTTGATTCCCTTTCCATGCTGTAAAGACTACTTCAAGAAAAACCCCTTCCTCCAGAAGTCCGCCCTGATTGCTCTAGCTGTACTGGTTCCCTCGTGCGCTCCGCCCCCACGCTGCACTTCCTCGATCACATATTGCCTTATTATTATTACAGGTTCACCCGTCTAGTCCTCTGACTAGACAGTGGCCTGTGAACGCTGTTGTCTCCATCCTGTTTCTCACGAGCTCCGTGTCACAAGCCATAAACTTTTGTTGGCCTGGGTCAGAATGAATCTGCCCTTAGGTCTTAGATAACTGAGGGCAAAAACCGGCTTCGTCTAATCAGTGACCTTAGCGAAAACAGCGAGCTTCTCTATTTTCTTACTTGGAATAAACAGCAGACCTATCAACATAAAACCATAAAGCGTTGTTGTCTGTGGGCAAATACTGAAAACAAATTCCCTCACAGATACAGGCAGACAGAGGTTTTAAAAGGCAAAACTTTCAGCCTTCCAGGGACATGTCTATCTATCTGCCATAATGTCAATGAAACGAAATACAAAAGTCGTAGATAAAGCACTTTCTAGAAGCCAGGTTTGCCAGTGGTTTTATAAAAAGCAATACCCCTTGCCTCTCACTAATTGTTCTTCAAGCCTTGCCCAGGGTGTGGTGGCTAATGCCAGCGGACTGCCCATGCCATTCCCTTTTGTGAACAAGCAGAATAGGTTGGCCCAAGAAGCGGTCATGAAACACGCAAGAGCCACACGCCTCGAGAACACACCGCGTTACCATCTGGGGATCATAACCGGCGCTGTTCCAACACCGAGCTCCCCCTTGCAGAACGGAAGGATTCCCACCGGCGAGACTGGGCACAAACTTCTACCATTCGATTGGAACTGTGGCAGCATCACTGGTTTCCTGTTTAGGGGTGATTCAAAACTGCACCGAATTCAAGCGGCCAAAAGGGAAAGGGAGGGGAAACAGCACTTGTTGAAAGCTATCTCCGAAAAATAAATCTGTTTTGGTAGCACCAGCGGCTCATATCAGACCTACCGCGTCGAATGAATAGATGCATGTGCATAGTTTTTGCAATAGCAGCATGAGATGCGTTTTTGAAACTGCAGACTGCGTAGGTTTTTCTCAGGTAGCTAACTGTTCAAACGAGGCAGCACCCTGTCCAACCTGTCCGGCACTTCATTAAGCAACACCCGCCGTGCTTAAAACGAAAAAATTCCATTAGGTTTTTCCGCCTTCTTTTCCCTCAATCATTCTAAGAGACCTATACCCATAGGAGCGGAATAGAAAGCACCTTGGGGAGAATGCAGCCTACAGCACATTGCTATGACTTTTGTCAAGACTTCAGATCCTAAGCCAGCTTCCCCCCACCCCAAACACACGGGGTCCCGGGCCCTTCTGCGGGGCCTTGTCAACAACAGCCTCAATCGGACTGTAACAGAGAAGGGAAATCTGAAACTGCTGAAAACCAAGAAAACCACCACCATTTACTCTTCCCTCTGAGGAACTTCCAAGTATACAAGGTTTTTATAGTATTTGCGGTGCTGGGGTTGCTGCTCTGTAGCTCTCCTCCAGGACAGAAAATCAGGAACCAGTTTATTTATTGGCAACGGTACTGAGTGATGTGGTCACGAAATTTCTTTCTGAAAACCAGGCGGCAACGAGGATCTGAGGGGAGGTTCATCTCCTGGCACGTCGCCCTCTTCACGCTAAACCCATGCAGCCCTCCCAAGGGCAAGGGCGGATGGCCCGGGGTGGGGGGGGCGGAGCCCGGGGGCATCCCGGGCTGGGGAGCCCCAGCGAGGATGAGCCCGGCGCCGGGCATGCCTGCACCCCAGCCCCAGCCTGAGCTGAGCTCGCGCACAACAGGGCGCAGCTCGGGCTCCCCCCGCCCCCAGCGCCTGAAGCACCCCATGGGCCTCGGTTTCTCCAACAGCCAACAGTATTCTGTCCTAAAGTCATCGAAGTTGTTTCCAAGGACGAGTGATTCTAGGGTTATTCCGGGCCAGAGCCTGAGCTGGTGGACCTGAAGCTGTCAGTGGGGGGTGGGGGGGTGGGAGACATAAAAAACAGGATGGGGGGCGTGAAAAGGAAATCTTCCGTTAGCTTTCCCGCAGAAACGGCCAAATTCGGTTTCACCGCGCGCTCCAGACGTCCCCGTGAGGCGACTGGCCCTGTTCTCTCGGTCTTCGGATGACCAGGGAAACTGAGGCGGGGAGAGGGTGCGAGGCCGGGTGGAGGGACCGGCCGAGCGCTGCCGAGGGGCTCAGCCTGGCCGGGAAGCACAGGTCGGACACGGGAGCGCTCGGCCAAGGCGCGCACGTCCGCGGCTCTGAACTTTCCCCTCGCTGACCGCGTTCGCGGGGGACGCGGGCCGAGCCGCCCCGCCGCGGCCTGGGAACCTGGATCACTGACCTCAAGGCCCGCGCGAAGTGGACGTTTGGAAGCCCGTGTCCGGGTGCTGGGGTCCCGCGACCCCGGGCTCTGCCCCCCAACACCCCTCCACTCGCCCTCCCGTCGCTCCACGGTCCAAGCCGCGGAGCCCCTTTCCGCCGCCTCCCGCGTCTCCGTCCGGGTCCCAGGACGCCTCGCAGCCCCGGCGCCCGGGTCCCTCCCCGGCTCCCGAGGAGGCGTCGCGCGCCCGCCCCGGTGCGCGGGGAGCGGGAGCGGGAGCGGGAGCCGGAGCCGGAGCCGGAGCCGGAGCCGGAGCCGGAGCCGGAGCGCGAGCGCGAGCGGCCGCGCGGCCTCCTTACCTGCAGCCGGCCGAGCAGCGCGCAGAAGGTGAGCAGCGCGGGCAGCGGGCGGCGCCGCCGGGCGCGCGGGGCCATGGCGCGGTGGGCGGGCGGGCGCCGCGCTGTGCGGCCTCTGCGGCCCGGGCTGCGCGGCTGTCTGGGACCTGGGGGTCGGCCCGCCCCGCCCCGCCGCGCCCCGCCCCGCCCCGTCCCGCCCCGCCACCTGTCCCCGCCCGCCCGCCCGCGCGGCGCACCCTCGGTCCGGGGCCCCGGCCGCGCCCGCCAGGTGGTGCCCGAGCGCAGGGCGCACGCCTTCCGACCTCGGGTGCGCGGGCCGACCCCGGCCGCGGGGAGGTGAGGGTGGCGGGGACGATCGCAGGGTTGGCCGCGCCGCGGTCCGCACCCTCTGCGGCGTCGCCCGGGGCTTCCGCGCCGCGGCTCTTCGTGCTGCGCGGTGGCCGCACGGGCTTGCCTGGCCTGCGCCGACGTCCGCGTCCGCGGGCACGGACCTCCTGGGCCGGCTTCCCGGGGACGCAGGGCAGCGGCGGCCGCCTGGAGCCCGCGCGCTCGGGCCTGGTAGACCGGGCCTCCCCAGCGAGGGTGGATGCCCCGCCACCCCGGAATTAACCAGAAGAGGCTCGGCCTTCGACGGGGATTTCGTGGACGGCTGTGCAAAGGTCACGGCGGTATACCGTCCGGCACGCTTCCTACCAGCCTCCTTCGGAGTTTCCCGGCCCGCAGCCAGTTTTCTTGCCTCGCCTCCAGGATCTTTCTCCGGGGTGCCAGCCGCCACCCTGTCCCCGCCCCCGCCAAGACACCCGGCTAGCGGCGTCCCTCTCCAGGTGTAGACGCAGCCACTGTTGGGGTGCTGCACCTGTTCGCATCCCTTGCTTTTCCTTGCTTGGGAGGGCAGCTTTCCTCACGCGGCGCTGGACGCGCACACACACCCGCTGCTTTGAATAGGTAACTTTTTGAGTGAAAATACTAGTCGGGTGTTTTGTAGTTCTTGAGTGCCAGAACTATCCACTTGCCTTACTTCTGGCCCAGCGCACGGTGTAGCCTAGTGAATGTTCTCTGTGATCTTCCGCCGCTGTTAGGTGAGGTGGGTTTTAAACGTCAATTAGGTCAAATTGCTTGAAATATCATTTTCTACTTGTTCTGAGAAAACTGGAAATGTACAACAATAACTGTGGGTTTATTTCTTTTTTCCTTTCGGTTCTCGACCTCCCCGCCCCCCTTGTTTTTGAAGCTCAGACTATAGGCATAAACATCTCAAATTATTACGTCTTCTTGATGAATTGACTTTTCATCATTATTATAGGTCCTCCTTGATCCATGATAAAACTTTGGGCTCTGAGGTGGCTGGGTGGCTCAGTTGGTTAAGCATCTGCCTTCTCTCAGGTCATGATCCCAGGGTCCCCAGATTGAGCCCAGCCTGGGGCTCCCTGCTCAGTGGGTTCCCCCTCTGCTCCCCACTTGTGTGCTCTTCTCTCTCTCCAATATATAAATAAAAATATTTTTTAAAAAAACAACCTTTCAGTTCTGAAGTCTACTTTGATGTTAGTTACATAGCCACTTCACCTTTCTTATGAATAGCATTCACACGAGATATAGCATTCTTTTTTAACATTTAAAATAGAAACAAAGGAAACATCAGCCTTTTCTGCGCATGGATGCTGGCGAGTAAGCATTGTAAAAGTCTCCCCTCCCACCAACGTCAGGCCTAAGTCAGAGTCTCCCAAAGAGCCTGAACAGCTGTGGAAACTTCCTGAGAGCTCTGAGCTTTGAAACAACTGACGAGAGTCGAGGAGCCGTTCTGAACAATGCGGAAAGCGCACGGACTGTGTGGTAACGAGAGACCCAAACACCAAGCCGTCCAGAGGCTTTGGGCCGTTTGTCGGGTTTGCCACTGGGAAATGCAGCCACGAATGCAAGGCCACACAAGGGGAATGATCTCAAGAGAAGATTCTTGAAGAGCTGATGCCCACTTAACTGTAAAGAAAGGTTTTTGTGGGTGGCATAAAGAAGGCACTGAAGAGCATCATCTGAGAGATTGTTTTGCCCAGTATGGGAACATCGACGTGATTGAAACCATGACTGACTGAGGCAGTGGCAACAAGAGAGGCTTCGCTTTGTAACACTTGCTGACCATGACTCTGTCGACAAGACTGTCATGCAAAAATACCACGCTGTGGGGGCGCCTGGGTGGCTCAGTGGGTTAAAGCCGCTGCCTTCGGCTCGGGTCATGATCCCAGGGTCGTGGGGTCGAGCCCCGCATCGGGCCCTCTGCTCTGCGGACAGCCTGCTTCCTCCTCTCTCTCTCTGCCTCTCTGCCTACTTGTGATCTCTGTCTATCAAATAAATAAAATCTTTAAAAAAAAATGCTAACAGCCTTATTTATAAATAAATAAATAATACCATGCTGTGAATGGCCACAACTGGGAAGTGACAGAAGCCCTAGCTAAGCAAGAGACGGCTCGTGCTTCATCCAGCCAAAGAGGTGGAAGTGGTTCTGGAGACTTTCATGGTGGCTGTGGAGGTGGTTTTGGTGGAAAAGACCACTTTGGTCATGGAGGGAACTTCAGTGGGCCTGGTGGCTTTGGTGGCAGTTGTGGCGGTGGCAGATATGGTGGCAGCGGGAATGGCTATGATGGATTTGGTAATGTTGGAAGCAGTTTTGGGAGTGGCAGAAGTTAGAATGAGTTTGGCAATGACAACAATCGATCTTCAAATTTGGGGCCCTTGAAAGGAAGAAATTGTGGAGGCAGAATGTGCCTCTGGCATCTATGGTGGTGGAAGCTAATCCTTCGCCAAACCACGAAACCAAGGTGGCTATGGTGGCTCCCGCAGCAGTGGTAGCTAATGGCAGTGGCAGACGGTTTTCATTCCTGCCAGGAAGCAAAGCTGAGCAGGAGAGGAGAGCCAGAGAAGCGTCATGGAAACCACTTATACCGCATCTG
This sequence comes from Taxidea taxus jeffersonii, assembly GCA_003697995.1. Classification (NCBI taxonomy): domain Eukaryota; kingdom Metazoa; phylum Chordata; class Mammalia; order Carnivora; family Mustelidae; genus Taxidea; species Taxidea taxus. The sequence continues at coordinate 10,908 of ML109117.1, forward strand.
TGAATTCAGCCAAGCACAGTGGGAGCGGGACCAAGCTGCTATAAAGAAGATGGGTTTCAGACAATACTCACGAGTATGGGCAAAAAACTTGAGGACCGTATTTGTAATTATCTAACAGGTTATTTTGGTTTCTATCCTGTGGAAAGTGTAAAGCATTCCAAAAAAGGTCTTTAGGTTTTTTTTTTTTTTTCCACCCATGCTGTTGATTGCTAAATGTAATTGTCTAATCATGACACTGAATAAATGTGTTTTTTTTTTAAATGTGCTGTGTAAAATTAGTCTACTTGAAGTCATCTTGGTAAACTACCCCAATAGGGTGAAGTTAGAATTCCTTCATGGAGATGCCAGGTTCCATTTGAAGTTTACTTGCAAATTGCCTGGGCATAGAAGCCATTGTCTCCACAAACTTTGGTGTTGTTGAACTGACAGTTAATGTGTTGTGACCTGGAGTTCACCATTAAAAGGGTCACCTAAGGAAAGTCATGGAGTTTATTTGGTTATCTGGCTAATATGATTGTTGGCACATGCTATGCAATATATCCAAATTGAATTATGGTATCAGATAAAATTATAGATGGGATTAAAGCTTGTGTATCATTCATTGTGTGTAATCAATAAGTGATTTAATATCCTCTTGATAATAATAAAAAAAATCACCTTTGTTGACAAGTTAAGGCCACAATGGACAGCTTCACGGAACAATGGAAATAGGACAGTCTCAAGACAAGAGTGTGCAAAATTTCAGCTGACAGGTTAGTACTCTTCACCTTGGTCCTCTCCCTGAGTAGTACTCACTCCATCCTCCTCATAATCCTTCTCAAGGACAGCCATGTCCTCATGGGCCTCCGAAAAATTTCTTCTGCCATGCCCTCATCCACATACCAGTGAATAAAGGCGAGATTGCCATACATCAGATCAACCTTGTGGTCCAGGTGAGCCCAGGCCTCAGCAATGGCTGTGGTGTTGCCTAGCAGGGACGAAGCTCGCTGTACTTTAGCCAGATCTCCACCAGATACTACAGCGGGAGGCTGGTAATTAATGGCAACTTGGAAGCCAGTGGAACGCTAGTCCACAAACTGGATGGTATGCTTGGTCTTGATGGTGGCATTGGCAACACTGACATCTTTGGGAATCTTGTCACCATGACATAAAAGGCAGCAAGCCAAGTGTTTAGCACAGCAGGGGACACATTTCACCATCTGGTTGGCTGGCTCAGAGCATGGGTCTGTGGTTTCTGCTACAGTAAGCTCTTCCTGGTAGGCTTTCTCAGCAGACGTAACAGGGACATATGTGGCTGGAGAAGTAAATGTGGCAATAAAGGCACCAGGTTGGTCAAATCAACATTCAGGGTCCATCAAATCTGAAGGAAGCAGTGATGGAGGACACAATTTGACCTATCAGCTTACTTAGGTTAGTGCAGGCTGGGCATTCAGTATTGAGGTTTCCACGATAGATGTCATAGATGCGCTCGTTGTCTCCCATGAAGGCATAATCAGAGCGCTCCAGAGTGGGGTGGGGAGTGAGGATGGAGTTGTGGGGCTCAACTACGGCTGTGAAAACCCGGGGGCTGGGTAAATGGAGAACTCCAGCTTGGACTTCTCACCGTAATCGACAGAGAGTTTCCATCAGCAGGGAATTGAACCTAGAACCAGTACCACTACCAAAGCTGTGGGAAAACAAGAAGCCCCGAAAATCTGTGCCCTGGTCTGAATTTGGTCCAAGGTGAGGTCAATGATCTTCTTGCCAATGGTGTAGTGCCTAGGGCCATGGTTATTGGTAGCATCTTTCTTGCCTGGGATGAGCCACTCAGGGTGGAAGAGCTCATGGTAGGTGCTGGTACAAACTTCATCAATGATGGTGGGCTTCAGGTCAACAAACTCTGCCCTACCAATACCTGTCTCAATGAAAGAGTCATCTCCTCCCACAGTGGTGTTGTCACTTGGCATCTGGCCATCAGGTTGGACACCTGTTCCAGGCAATGGAGTTCCCAGCAGTCATTGCCCATCTGCACACCAGCCAGGCCACCACAGATAGAGATGCCTGATACTTGTAGGACCCTGAAGGGCAGGAGAAGGCAAGGGGATGGTGACAAGGACCTCCCACTGACAGACTACCAGGGATTCCGGAGAAGTGGTGAGACACAGCCTGGAGGGCCCCCATATATCACCCTCCCTCCCTCCCATGCTCTCAGCCAAGTGGCCAGAGGGTGGACACTGGACCTCAGGCAGGCCTCTGCAGCCCCACCTCCGACTCCCTGGGATGCTGGCCCCACGTGGTTGCCTTGGCCTGAGGGTGTATGATGCTGCTTGGGAGGCTCAAAGGTTCAAGGCGAACTCCTCGGAAGGAGCCAGATCTAGGAGGAGGAGGGGATATCCTGGGGCCACAGAAGGGCCAGTGGGGCGAAGATGAGGATGGAGACGGCTATTGGAAGGTTGAGAAAGGTGAAGCAGCTGTCCTATCCTCGGTGGGTTTCAGGGGTGCGTCAGGTAGGCAAGGTCCAGGCGAGTAGGGGCACCAGGTAAAGAAAGTCGTGGGCAGAGTCTCAGGAGTGCAGACCCTCCAGCTCCGTCATATCCCTGGGACCCAGACCCTGTATTTCAATTTATATCTATGTAAAGTGACAGCATATAATTGGGTCTTGCTTTTTCATGTTATCCATTTTGACAGGCTCTATCTTTTGAGTTTTCAGATCATTCACATTTAATATTATTAAACAGATGGTGAAATTCGAGTCTAATATCTTGCTATTTGTTTTCTGTTTGTTCCATCTTTGTTCCAATGTTCTCATCTTCTTTTGGGCTCTTAGGATTCAATTTTGTCTCCACTGTTAGCTTACTTTATACACCTGCTTATTTTTTTAGCTCTGGGTTTACAACATGCATCTGTAACTTATCCCAGTCCAACTTCGGATACAATTCTGTCACCAGACCTACAGTGTAAGGACCTTAGAGCAGCACGCTTCCATTTCCCCCTCCCAGCTTTGTGCTCCTGTAGTCAGACCCCTTGTTTTGCGTTGTGACTCCCGACTGTGCAGCCCGCCCAGCCACTTCGGGGCTTTTGGAAAGCACTCTGGCAGTGCTGCCTTTAAAAAAATTAGAAGTGCAAATATCCTCTGAAAAGGCAATTCCATGTCTTGGACTCTAATATATCAAGACATAAAGAGAGATATACAAGGATGCCTATTTACCTTAGCATTTTTGTAAAACCAAAAAAAGAGAAAAATGTGAGTGTTCACGGAGAAATGGTAGAAAAAATTCTAGTCCCTTGTAGTATAGAGTATAAGGCAGCTGGTTTCAGAAACATGTCTATCATATACTAAGTAAACGAAGCAAGTTACAGAGTAATATCCCACGTTTCTAAACAATTATAAACATGATTTTATCCATAGATGTAAAGGAAGTTTCTAGAAAGACAATAATAATAGTAAAGACTAATAGCATACTTGAGCATGCAAGTTCATTTAATCCTTGCCACAGTCTTGTAAGGAATATTATTATTATTATTAGTCCCATTTTACAGATGAGGAAACTGAGGCACAGAGTGGTTAACAACTTGCCTTAGGGTCACTTGCCAATGTGGCAGAACTGGGATTCAAACCCTGGTTATCTGGCTCTGGAGTGTTATCCTCGGTGCCTCACTAGGCACCAATTTTTAGTATCAGGTGACCTGATGAAGAGAAAGGAGAAAATAACAACTTTATTTAGTTACCTGGACTACTGTTGTGTGGAATGTGGAGAAAGGCTTTCTAGAAAAAGTAATGGTGTGAAAGCCAGATGAGATTAGGATTGTGCTGCAAGGAACCGACTCGTGGAGAGGGTACTTTCACTGTGGCACTTCATGAGAAATACCAAGGCTTATTCCTGGCACATTTCCAACATTACCCCCTTCTTTTCTCAAAAAAGATTAAAGGACTTAAACTTCTGCTTGGAAAGCCCCAGAGGTGAGTGTGCCGGTTTTGGAAGCACTTTGAACAACAGAATGCCCATGTTAACACATTAAATCTACTAGCAAAAAAAGAGCTTAATAAAAGAAAAACAAAATTACTCTTTGGAGATTCTATTTCTATATTCACAGAACTATCACTCACATAATTCAAATATTTTATAAATAGTAGTGTAGAATACCATTTGTTAACAAAATCCACTAAAACGAACGTGAGGATGTCCTCTTTCCTATAAAGGCAACATTATTATTAGGAACATGAAAGTTATTTCAAATACTGTTTTTTTCTCTTAAGTGAAGGATGTACATATTACAGTCAGGTTGTTCATCGTTCACAGACACTAGTTTAAACGTTACTAATGATTTAAGAAACCCCACATTTACCAGCACATGTACAATTAAATTTTGGTTATATGTAATAAATAAAAATACATTTTAGGCAAAAGGTATTTTACTATATAGTAAAGTTAAATGTTTCTGATTTTAAAAAGTAATCAGTTGACAATGGATTGTACTTACTTGTACTAAGGAAAAACAAAGTACATCATGCAAATACAGGAATCATAGGTTTATATGAAAACTCTTCTATATGGATAGTGTGCATCTCTCACCCTGGAAATCCCCACCACTTCCCACTTCTGCAAGAACTCTTTAGTTTTCAGAATCAAAAAGGTAACATAAAAATGTAGCTATCATTTTTGTTTCTAGTGGATGGCTTCTAAGTCTTATATTACAGTTTAATGTAATATTTTAATCTTAATGTAACATTTTAATCTTCATTTAGGCAGCAGTAAACAGACATGATCTTCTTAACGAAATCCTTATTTTTTGACATGGTGATATCAAATAGTTACTGTTACTGTGGTAAGGAGCTAAAGAGAATACATTTAAAAAGTGAAGTTATTGGGGCACCTGGGTGGCTCAGTGGGTTAAAGCCTCTGTCTTTGGCTCAGGTCATGGTCTCAGGGTCCTGGGATCGAGCCCCGCACCGAGCCCTGCATCAGGCTCTCTGCTCAGCAGGGAACTTGTTTCCCCCTCTCTCTCTGCCTGCCTCTCTGCCTACTTGTAATCTCTGTCTGTCAAATAAACAAATTCTTTAAAAAAAAAGTGAAGTTATTAAATAAGCATAGGGCTTTACAAATCTTTCTTTCAGTGAAAACTTACTAATAAACACAAACGTTTTCCTTACCTACCCTGTTATGTTCTGCTCTTCTTCTCGTCTTGCCCACATAACACTTCTTAAACAAAAGTAAGGCATTGGTAAATGAGTGTTGATTCAGAGATAAATTAAGGCACAATACTATCCGTAACGATACCAAACCAGAACATGAGCATTTATGAGAAATTCTGAACTGTATACATGGAAACCTATCTTGCTTGCTTTGGTAGACATTTTTTTTTCTTAGTTCTATAGATTTGGTATTCAAAATAAACGAATTTTGAATTGAATTGTAAAACTAGTCGTTATCACTACTGTTTGGATATTTTGCTATAGATAAAATGGTTTCAAGTGGAAACAGAGAGAGAATTTCTATTTCCTCTACTTCCCTTCTTCTTAATCCTACTTTAATGAAACAAGGGACAAAGCAGCTGTATGTCCCTTACATATGAACACAAGGACAGATATTCTCCTATGTGCCGATGGCACTTCTGCTTTCAGACTGGTCAGGTTCAGACTGGCCACAATAGACAACTAATGCTTCCATCTAGATTGAGACAGAATGGTTTCTTTTCAACAACCCTTTTATTGAAGTAGGACATACATCAGGTGTACAGTGTGGCTAATTATCATGAAATGAAGACGTATGTGGAGACAGCACCCAAATCGTGAAGTGGAACAGAACCTCCAAAGCCCCTTTAATCATTACCCCTCATCTTTCTGGATAGATTTAATTAATTAGAATACCAGTGATTCATTTTGTCTGCTTTAGGGCTTTATATAAATGAGTCTGCACCATAGTATTGTCTTGTGCGTAGTTTTTTGCTCGTGTTTGTGGGAGTCATCTAGCTCATGACTGCATGATTTCCGTTGTATGGAATATATTCCTCTTCAGTTGTCATTTTACTGGTGAAGGATATTTGTGTTTTTTTTTCACCTTGGTGGAACTAGGTTGCTAATATTTAGTTTAAGAGTTTTCATATCGAAGAGATTGGCCCGTCATTATTCATTTTGAATTGGGTCAATTTATGGTGTCAGGATGTTGCTGGGCAAGGCTGTGAAAAATATGGAAGAACTCTGAAGGGATGTGTAAGAATGCCATTATTTTCTTCTTAAATATTTGGTAGAACTCACTGAAGAAGCCATACGGGTACCGGGGTTTCTTTGTGGCATAGGTTGAAGTTACAAGTTTAGTCTCTTTAATAGATCTAGAACTACTGAGATTTTGTTTCTTCTTGTTT
>ML109118.1:12947-30576 GCA_003697995.1 Taxidea taxus jeffersonii
GACTTTTATGCCTCCCTGAGTTCACACCTCATCCTCGTGATCCTTTATGTCATAAAGAATGTCCTTGTGAGCTAGTTACAAATAATTTTAAAAGCATACACGTGGATTCATTTTACCCGACCACACAGATTTAAACAGAAAGTAAAAATTGGACTCCGTTGAGAGCAAGCATGAAAAACACCCAACTGACTCATTCATTCAGTCATTCATTCCACAAATAGTTAGCGCCCCTACTATGTGCTGGCACCGTGCAAGGCCTTGGAGATAGAGCACCCAGTAAAAACAAACAAAATTTTGCTTTCATTCAGCTTACGGTTTATTAATGAAAACAATAAGCACAATCAATAAGCAAAAATATGGTATGTCAGGAGGTGGTAAGGCCCAAAACAGAGCGGGGAAAGAGCATGAAGTGTGCAGAGTGGGAGTGAAGACTGGTTTTAAATCGGGTGGGCTCGATCAGCTTCAGTAAACTGGTCAGACAGGGGGAAAATCCTGAAGGACCGAAGGGCAGTGGTGTCTGGGAAGAGACTCCAGGTAGAAGGACCCACCAGTACAGAGACCCCGAGAGAGAAGTGTGCGTGGTATGCTCAGACAGACCAGTGCTCCCGGATCGTAGGGACAATGCAAGGATTGTTCTAGCTTTGGATTGGAACCAGGACAGAAGTAAAGGGCCAGTCAGGACTATAACAACAGTCCAGATGGAGAAACAGAGATGCCGAGGATCAGAGTCAAGGTCAAGAGAAGCAGTTATTCGATATAGGATTAGCAAACAGGTAAGTCAGGAGACTTCCCTCTAAAGCAGATCTTCTAAAGATTTTATTTATTTGAGAGAGAGAGAGTATATGAGCAGAGGGTGGGGCAGAAGAAGTAGACTCCCCACTGAGCGGGGAGCCCTACCCCAAGATCATGACCTGAGCCAAAGTCAGACGCTTAACCGACTGAGCCACCCAGGTGCCCTAAAGTAGATTTTCACTTTAGAAAAGAGCATGACAATTTCCTGCAACCAACCATCTTGCCTAGTATATTTCCAGTCAGGAAAACTGTGCACATGACTTTGGCACACATTTTTATGTAAACAAGGTATACCCATGGTTGTCTTAAGGATATCATCCAAAAAAAAAAAAAAAAGGTTATCATCAAATATATAATGTAAAGACAAAAGGGTTTTTCAAGTTTAAAACCATACTTCCTTATCTAGTTAAATTTTCAAAAGTCAAATGTCTCTAGGAAGTCCCAATAAATGAACTATGGAAAAACATGTCAAAGGTCCCTGCTGGAGTCAAACACATGCGTCCATGAGGAAAGGAGCTACTGTCTGCTGAATGTCTCCAAAGTTCAAGGAATTTGCCTTCAAGTTTTTTTGGACAAAGACGCCTCTGAGCTCACATTCTTTCCTACGGAGTATAATGATGCTTGGCAAGAAGGGGAAACCATTTAGAAGCAGAATCAATGCAGGGATTCTTAGGGACAGAGAGACATTGGTGACAAAGAGGGTCTGCCGCACACACAGCGATGCTGTGGGGAGACTCAGGCACACCATGAACGTCAATGCTGTCGTCAAAACTATTCCTTAACCTGTTCAACCACTGGAACCATAAGACCTTAGGCCAAGAACTACAGCACATGGAGACAGAACAAGGATCATAGAGTCAATCTTTCTTTCATTCAGTAAGTCCATATACATCAAGAAGATTGGAAAAGCGTGAACAATTTAATGATAAGTGTACTCACGGCGTGGGCTTTCTGTTTTCCTGGGTTGTTTTTTTTTCCTGCTCAATAAAAGGTTTAATGTATTACTATTTTTCTCTTTTTAACCAGTTCAATAAAACGTCTCCCTTTCTTGTAAAACATTAGGATTGGGGATGACTTTATCCATCATACCTGTCCAAATTCCTGAGTAATTTCATGAAGAAACAATACCCAGGAGAGGGTACATCCCTTGCCCAGTACCACAAAGCTGGCAAGGGCCGAGCAGGGGCTGGACCCCAGGCTGACTGGTGTGTTTAGTAGGGCTGTCATTGGAAAAAAAAAAAAAAAGGAAAAAAAAGGTTGTAGAAAACTAACTGAAAATGTATGGCTCACACTTAATTATCATCTAAAAACTGAACTCATTCCTTTTATACATATGCCTCTATGTGCCAGGCAGCCTGCTAACTGTGGGAATGATTGTGAAGATACCTGCCCTCAAGGAGCCCGCCGTCTAGTGAGAAGACGACAATTAAACAAGTAAAAATGAAGTGCAATGACATTCCTGTAGGGGAGCATGGTACCCCGTGGAAGCAAAAATTGTGCTCACTGTGGGAGATTTAAAAATCGCATGCGTGCTTGGGCGGGTGGCAGGTGTAGGCAAAGCCTCACTCATCATCTGCCCTCAGAACAGACCTTACTCTATTCCTGAGCTTGCCATCCATCCGGACTCCTGAGCTAGAATGCTGGAAGTCACCTTGACTTCTCTGGATCCTTCACCCTCACATCCAGGAAATCCTCTCTGGAGATCGGATGCTCATCGTTCTCGAGGCTGTCTCCCTCCTCCATCCCTAATACCATCTAGTCCATGTCTCACCCCAACTTCTAGCAGAGTCTCAAAGCACTTTTCCTGGGGTTCAGTCTTGCTCTCTTCAGTCCTGTCTTCTGTCCATTAATCTGTCTAAAATGCAACTCCGACCGTGTGACTCCCCTGCTGAAAACTTTTGCCAGCTCCCTATTGCCCAGCTAAGGATGAAGTCCAAGCTTATCAACTTGGCCCCAAAGCATCCAGGAGTCAGCCTGGCCTGCTTTTCCAACTTCTTTCCAGCTTTCGTCTCCTTCACTGGACAGACCAACAAGGTCCTACTGCTCTGACCTCCTGGGAGTCCAGCCTGCAGTTTAATGCATCTTTGCTGTCACTCACCGGGGCTGTCTCTGCTGCACTGCTCCTCCCCCCACCCCCACGCATCCTGGTGGGAGAGGAGCTGATGTTCATCCTCTTTGACTCAATTCAGTCATCTTTCCTCTGGAAACCTTCCCTGGCTCCCTCTTCCCAGCAGCTAAGTTAGGAATGCTTCTCTCTGCCCCCTAATACATCCAGCATCGTCCACATGGAATTACGGCCATTTGTCTATGGCTTCCATCCCTAGCTTTTTACCTCCTGGAGGACAGGGATTGCCCCGCTCACCTTTGCACGCTCAGCACCTAGCACAGTCCTGATACACAACAGGATGTCAATACATGTTTGTTTAAGGCAAGAATGACTGTTGCAGAAATTACACATGGGCAATGCTCAGCCCGGGGCAAGCAGTCCAGAGTGATATATGCGGAAGTAAAGGAATAGGTTTCTGGTTTCCCCAAAGTGGAATAGCTGATTTAAGTTTCCTCAAAGTTACTGGTTTTGGCTAGACAGATCATAACACCTAAAGCTGTCTATATTATCAGAAGACAACTATTTCATTATTAAAGAGATAAAATCAATATGTACTCTGGTGAATTATTTTAAGCACTAAAAACTAGCACAGCACGAGTCCCGCGTCACAGCCTCATTGTTTCTCGAATGTTGTGAGGTCAACAAATGTAGGAGCCAGGCACCTGGGCCCCGCTCCGTAAGTGACACACTGCCTGGGGATGTCACCGTCCAAAACAGCGGATAAGCGGCACAACACCCATTTACCTTCCTTTCTCTGAGTAGGTTCCCCCATCTTCAAAATTAGTTCCTATTTTATAAACACTGCTGGGACATTGAGGGAAGTCTCTGGAAGGAACCGTTAGAAAACGTTTAGGCAGAAAATCAAAGCTAGAAAATCAGTTAGACTTACAAATGATTACCAGAGAGAGTGAACTACCTATGATCATCTAAACATTTTATAAATGCAAAGTGACTGTTCTCCAACTGGATATAAATCTGAACTTCAAATTGCAAATTATACAATCACTATGGGGGAAAAAAATGAGCAGCCAATCCCTACAGATGCAAACATGTGTACCATTTCTTTTAATATATACAGCACACTTGCTTGAGTTTCAGCACAGTGGGTGTTTGGAGGACTTTTATACCATACTCCAGTGGTGTTTTTTGGTTGTTGTTTTTTAAAATTTTATTTATTTATTTGATAGATCACAAGTAGGCAGAGAGAGGGAAGCAGGCTCCCTGCTCCGGATGCGGGGCTCGATCCCAGGACCCTGAGAGCATGACCTGAGCTGAAGGCAGGGGCTCAACCCACTGAGCCACCCAGGCGCCCCTCCAGTGGTGTTTATTTATAATACGGGTGTGGAGTAAATTATCACATGGCAAGATGTTATATGCTTCCACGTGAGCCTTTCCTTTCTGCCCCGAGCTATTTTGACCTTCCTTCTCAAGTCCAAATTTAAAAAGTGTATCTTGTCAAATGGTGATAAATTGTTACCTGAATAGCAAAGAGTTTGCTAACTAGAAGTAACTCCAGTCTTCTCTAAGTACATCCTTTATGTGACACATTGAATCTACTCTTTGTACTTCTGTAACCTTGAAAAAAGAAGGCGGGGGAAGGGAGACAGCTAAACAGTTGGATTATTCTCAAGAAGGCTCAAACATCTATTAAAAAAACATTTTTTAAATGAAGTATTGCTTTAAGCTTTAAAAAAATGAAATAGTAGAGTTTGGTGCAGAATTCACCTAAAAATAGGTCTTTGGCAAAACAACAACAACAACAACAAAACCTTTCTGCCCTTAAATATTAAGGCTGTGTGATTGTGTGTTGGTTCATACTTGCCTACGCATACTTTGTACCACACGGTTGGAAAATGATAACTTTGGCTCAAAAAAAAAAAAAAAGACAGAAGGCTTTAGTGAGTTCTTCAACAAAAACTAAAATGTAAATTGTTGTTGAAATGTTTTCAAGAAATTGTATACATAGTAAATACTGATTTTGTTACATAAATGTAAAACTTCAAAAAATATGCAAAATATCAAGAAAAATGAATCTGATTCTTTTAGTATCTAGAAACCTAAATCTGTGTTCCTTTTAAATTATGGGCATCTTGTGCTCTGTGGCATCTAACACCGGATTTCCAGATGTTCCCTTGCTGTTTCATTTCTACCTGGCCAGGATTTTACTTTGCCCTGGACTGGTCCTTTTTGGTTTTGTTTCGTTTTGTATTTGTTTTACTGAAGTATGGTTGACTAGCTTCAGGTGTACAACATAGTGATTAGACAACTCCATAGTTACGCTGTGCTCATTGCAAATGTAGCTCCCATCTGTCACTATAAATGGCTATTCCAATACCTTTCATCTCCATGACTTACTCATTCCATAACTGGAGGTCTCTACCTCCCATGTCCTTTCATCCATTTTGCCCACTGCCCCCTCCTCTCCCCTCTGGCAACCACCAGTTTGTTCTCTATATTTTGGGGTCTGTATCTGCTTTTTGCTTTTGGGTTGTGTGTGTGTTTTAGATCTCACATATAAGTGAAATCATATGGTATTTATTTTTCTCTGTCTGACTTATTTAGCATAAAAGCTTCTAGGTCCATCTATGTTGTCAGAAATGGCAAGGTCTCGTTCCTTTTTATGGCTGAGTAATATATATACATATATGCCACATCTCCTTTACCCATTCATCTATTGATGGACATTTAAATTGCTTCCGTATCTTGGCTACTGTGAATAATGCTATGTATATCTTACTGAATTAGTGTTTTCACTTTCATTTCTTTGGGTATAATATCCTCTTACTGGAATTACTGGAAGGTATGATATTTCCATTTTTCATTTCTTAAAGAAATTCCATACCGTTTTCCACAATAGTTATCCAAATTTACACTCCCTCCAATAGTACATGAGGGTTGATTTCTCTCCACATCCTGGCCAACACTTGTTCTTTCCTGTCTTTTCAACACTAGATATTCTGACAGGTATAAGGCAATATCTCATTGTGGTTTTGATTTGCATTTCCCTGGTTATTAGTAGTGTTGAGCATCTTTTCATGTATCTGTTGCTATCTGCATGTCTTCTTTGAAAAAAAAGATCTATTCAGCTCTTCTGCCCATTTTTAATCAGATTATTTGTTTTTTTTTGGTGTTGGGCTGTGTAACCCCTATTGGATATGTCATTTACAAATATCTTCTCCCACCCAGCAGGCTGGCTTTTTTTGATGGTTTCCCTCATTGTGCAAGAGCTATTTATTTTGGTGTAGTCCTAATAGTTTATATTTGCTTTTGTTTCCCTTCCCGAGGAGATCTATTTAGAAAAATGTTGATAAGGCTGATGTTAAAGAGATTACTGCCTATGTTTTCTTCTAGGAGTTTTATGGTTTCAGGTTTATGGTTTCACGTTTAGATCTTTAATCATTTTGAATTTATTTTTGTGTGTGGTAGAAGGAAGGGATCTAGTTTCATTCTTTTGCATGTAGCTGTCCAATTTTCCCAGGATCACTTATTGGCGGGACCTTCTTTCCCTGTTGTATAGTCTTGCCTCCTCTGTTGTAGATTAATTGAGGATGGCCCTTTTGTGTTAATGAAAGGGGGGGGAAAGGACTCAGGTACATATACCTGATATAGGAATGGTATAAGATAAGTAGGGGAAGCAATATTTACAGTATGATTTTAGCTATAATGAGTCTATTAGTCACTTTGGCTAGGATCATTAAATAATGGAAATAAATATTTTGTGTAATTTTGTTGGTATTTCTCTTTCAATCAAAATATGAAAATATCTGAGAGGTAAAAAATTATCCATGGAGGGCTAATGGGATATGCCACTGCCAGTATAACCAGAGTGTAATGTAAATCTTGATTTGTATATCAAACAAAAAGAGACCATGATGATCCAGAAATGTATCTTTCCAGTTTAGTTAGTCCTATATCTGTGAGTTAAAATTCTTCCCCAAATTAAGATACCACTTAGTTATAATGCAATTAGCCAGAAGGCCACCACCATAAAGAACTTATCAAACTCAACACCCAGAGAACAAATAATCCAATCAAGAAATGGGCAGAAGACATGAACAAACATTTCTGCAAAGAAGACATCCAAATGGCCAACAGACATGAAAAAGTGCTCCACATCACTCAGCATCAGGGAAATACAAATCAAAACCACAGTGGCATGCCACCTCACACCAGTCAGAATGGCTAAAACTAACAAGTCAGGAAAAAACAGATGCTGGCGAGGATATGGAGAAAGGGGAACCCTCCTACACTGTTGGTGGGAATGCAAGCTGGTGCAGCCACTCTGGAAAACAGTATGGATGTTCCTCAAAAAGTTGAAAATAGAGCTACCTTATGACCCAGCAATTGCACTACTGGGTATTTTCCCTAAAGATACAAATGTAGGGATCTGAAGGGGCACATGCACCCAAATGTTTATAGTACCGATGTCCACAATAGCCAAACTATGGAAAGAACCTAGATGTCCATCAACAGATGAATGGATAAAGAAGATGTGGTATATATATACACAATGGACTACCATGCAGCCATCAAAAATTGAACTGCCGGGCGCCTGGGTGGCTCAGTGGGTTAAAGCCTCTGCTTTCAGCTCAGGTCATGATCCCAGGATCCTGGGATCGAGTCCCACATCAGGCTCTCTGCTCGGCAGGGAGCCTGCTTCCCTTCCTCTCTCTCTGCCTGCCTCTCTGCCTACTTGTGATCTCCGTTTGTTAAATGAATAAATAAAAAAACTCAAAAAAAATAAAAAAAAATTGAACTGCCATTTGCAATGGCGTGGATGGAACTAGAGGGTATTATGCTAAGCGAGATAAGTCAATCAGAGAAAGACAATTATCATGTGATCTCTCTGATATGAGGAATTTGAGAGGCAGGGCAGGGGGTTATTGGGGAAAGGGAGGGAAAAACGAAGCAAGATGGGACTGGGGAGGGAAACAAATCATAAGAGACTCTTAATCTCAGGAAACAAACTGAGGGTTGCTGGGCAAGGGGAGATGGGGAGGGAGGGGGTAGCTGGGTGATGGGCATTGGGGAGGGTATGTGCTATAATGAGTGCTGTGAATTGTGTTAAGACTGATGATTAACAGACCTGTACTCCTGAAACAAAGAATACATTATATGTCAATTCAAAAAAAAGCTGTAAAAATATCTCTCAGATTTAACTGATCATTTTCACAGCCTGGTTAATGAACAAAAATTGAAGCTATACTTATTTGTCCCATAACTACTGGGCAATGACTATTCAATCCATGAAAGTAAGAAATGGAAGTAATCTGAAATTTCTAAATGTCATAGATTCCTAAAAACAAATCAGGTAAATTAACCTTTGAGAGAGTTTTTTTTTTTTAAGATTTTATTTATTTATTTGTCAGAGAGAGTGAGCACAGGCAGACAGAGAGGCAGGCAGAGGCAGAGGGAGAAGCAGGCTCCTGCCAAGCAAGGAGCCCGATGTGGGACGTGATCCCAGGATGCTGGGATCATGACCTGAGCTGAAGGCAGCCGCTTAACCAACTGAGCCACCCAGGCGTCCCTCGAGAGTTTTTGACAAGTGATGTCAAGTCCTCTCTTTCTGACTGGAAACAAATTTGGTGATGCAAGGGGAGTTGGTTTCATTAAGGATATGAAAGAAAAAAAATCCTACTATTTGATCTATAATAGTCGTTGTTTAGAAATACTGATAACAATGTTGACCTTTCCCCCTGGATATTGGCACACTGGCATTGTAAGTGATCTTTGAGCTATAAGTCCAGGAAAAGTAAGACAAGATCTGAACATAGACTAGAAATAAAATTCTTCTTTTGCTTTGGGAAATGCATTTGTGAGATAGCTGATAGATTACATATGGTTTGCTATTGGGTTTTTTTTTTAAGTGTTTGAGAACAATTTTATTTTATTATTTTTCCAGTCTGATTTTTTAAAATTGTTTTCATTTTAATTCCAGTATAGTTAACATAGTGTAATATTAATTTCTGGTGAATCGCAATATAGTGATTCAACAGTCCCACACAACACCCCGGGCTCATCACCAGAAGTGCCCTCCTTCATCCCCATCACCTATTTCACCCATCTCCCCACCTCCCTCCTCTCCGGTAACCATCAGTTTGTTCTCTACAGTGAAGAGTCTCTGTCTTGGTTTGCCTCTCTCTTTTTTTTCCATTGCTTGTTTGTTTTGTTTCCTAAATTGCACATATGAGTGAAATCATACAGCTTTTGTCTTTCTCTGACTGACTTAGATTACATACAGTTTTAATAGCAGTTCCAATGCATACTTAGGGTCACAGAAAATTCTCATATTCAAAACATACTGATAGTTATATTGACCCAAAAAGGCAAGGCAGTCAACAGTCAACAGTTTATAGCAGTAAGGCCTCAAATCTCTTTAATCAAAAGTACGTGTGGGGCGCCTGGGTGGCTAAGTTGGTTAAGCATCTGACTCTTGATTTCAGCATAGGTCATGGTGTCAGAGTGGTAAGATCGAGCCCTGAGATGAGCTCCAGGCTGGACGGGGAGCCTGCTTAATTCCCTCTCTCCCTCTCCCTCTGCCCCCCTCCACACACACACACATGCTCTCTCCCTCTCTCTCTCTCTCAAAAAAAAAAAAAAGTATATAAACCATTTCCCCGGAGCATGTTCTATACACCCTCAGAGAATTTGCTGCCCTCAATTTTCTTATTGAAATGGGAAAGGCCGACTTCTTGATTTTATTTTAAGGTCTTTTTTAATTACCCAAACCTTCCCTTCTATAGCACAGGGTGGAAAATGTATCAAAATAGGAGGTAGTAAAAAAAAAAAAATCTATAAAGAGGCCATATTAAGCACGTATTGAAAGAAAATCTTTCCGGAATGACTGTCAAAAGGTCACACGGAAAAGTAGTCCAGGGAAGAGAGAAGCGTCAATCATACCTAAATAAGGAGTCAGCGTGAGGAACAGCTCAAAGTATCTTGACAAAGAAGATAAAATAAACAAGCCAGGGTGTTCCAGGGGAGTGGAACAAAGCAAGAGCTCATAAGTCATTTCGAAGGAAATAAATGGGGAGATTTTCTAAAGAAGAAATTGCAAGAAGAGAAGTAAGCTGGCATAATGTGTTACACCTCTTCATTCTAATGGAACAAATGCTAAGACCTGCTTCCAAAGAGAAGCACTGGGATGAGCCCTGGAAGACAAGGATGAGGCAGAGGGAGGCAACGTACAATGGAGAGAAAAAGCATGAGGTGACCTGGGTCAACCCCGAAGGAGCCCTCCTTGAAAGGGTTAGGGGCAGTGTGGTGGGTGGCCAGTACAGCACGCCAAGGAAGCACAACCTCATGAGACCCTGAGTCAAAGTTAAAACAAACAAGCAAAGGTCAATGGAAGTTAGGAGTCTACACCTACCCAGTGAACTGACCATTTTGACATTGATTTCCATTTTCAACTTCAAGATCAAGTTATAAAGCGGTTAACTAAATGGCTTCATGGTTTAGATTACAGTCTCATACCAAATGCCGTTTTCCCTCTACCATTTCCTGCAGCTCATCAGGATCAGCTTGCCTGATTTTCTCAGAGCCATCACCTGTTTCCTTCTAAGTGCTCAGTGAAGCATTTCACAGCCTAATACGTATTGTCATTATCACTAACAAACTGAATTATCAGAATTAACTAGTGAATGGGTTCTACCTTTCACCCCTTTGGAGGAACTTTCTCCTGAAATCTACATAGGCACCGGCTTCAGCCCTTAATCTCCCAAATGAAATGTTTACCCACCCAGACTGCCAGTTGGGTGTAAAGGTAGAGTTAAGACATATTCAGACATAGAAGATATTAAAAACCTGCTGTCTCAATTGATTTTCAGCCAGGGTTCCAAGACATCCAACTGGGAAAGAACAGTTTCTTCAACAAATGGTGCTGAAACAATTGGACATTATGTACAAAAGTATGAAGATGGACCCCTACCTCACACTATATGCAAAAATTAACTCAAAATGGACAATCTAAACAAAAGACCTAAAAGCATAAAGCTTTTAGAAGAAAACAGAGGTAAATCTTCATGAGAAGGGATTCTTAGATAGGACACTAAAAGCACAAACAACAAACCAAAAACAGATAAGTTGGACTTCTTCAAAATTAAAAACTGTTGTGCATCAAAGAACATTATCCACAAAGTAAAAAGCAACCAACAGAACAGAGAGAGAATATTTATAAATCATGCATCTGATAAAGGCCTAGTATCCACAATATATAAAGAACTTTAAAAAGGGGGTGGGGCGCCTGGGTGGCTCAGTCTGTTAAGGGTCTGCCCTCAGTTCAGGTCATGATCTCGGGGTCCTGGGATCAAGTCCTTCATCGGGCTCCTTGTTCAGTGTGGAGCCTGCTTCTACGCTCTCTCTCTGACCAAAAAACAAATAAGTAAATCTTAAAAAATAAAAGAACTTTTACAACTCAACAACAAGAAGACAAACAACCCAATTTAAAAACAGGCACAGGATTTGAGTAGACGGTTCTCCAAAGAAGATGCATAAATAGCTACCAAGCAGATGAAACGATGTTCTGTATCATTAATCACGAAGGAAACACAAATCAAAATCACGATGAGCTATCACTTCACACCCACTAGGATGCCGATAACCTAAGAAAATGGAAAATAAGAAGTGCTAGTGAGAAGACAGAGAAGTCACAACGCTTGTTCATTGCTGGTAGGAAAGTGAGGTGGTTCAGCTGCCACGAAAAAAGCTTGGCAGCTCCTCAAAAGGTTAAATAGAATTAGCATATGGCTCAGGAATTGTACCCTTAGGTATGTCCCCCAACTAACTGACAACCGGTATTCAAACAAGTAATTGTGCACAAATGTTCACAGCGACACTATTACCATAGCCAAAAGGTGGAAATAATCCAATAAACAAACTGTGGCACAAGAGAATATCATTAAGCCATAAAAAGGAACGAAACACTGATACACCCTCCAAGAGGGCTGACCCTGGAAAACATTATGCTCGGTGGTGGCTCCTTGCTGAGGCTGGGGGAGAGGATGGAGAACAACTGCTCAGCGGGTACAGAACTTCATTTTGGGGTGACAGAAATGCTTTACAGCCAGAGAGAGGGTGTGGTTGCCCAGCATTAGAAATACACTACGATATAATAACTGACAATGAATTTTTCACTTTTTTTTTTTGGACAATGAATTTTTCACTTTAAGGTGGTCAATTTTGTTACGTGAATTTTATCTCAATTAAAAAAAAATTCCATGCATCTTTTCTAAGGATGATACTGGAAGATTTGCTCCAATAAAACAAAGAAGTAATTAAAAGAAAAAAAAAAAGAGGAAGACAGGGGGCCCAGGAAACAGGGGGTCAAATAAGGAGGCAAAGGGAGCTGCTGGATGACAAGATACAGAGATCAAGGCACAAGTGTGCAGCAGGCCAAAGCCACCAGTCCAGGTGGGAGGAAGACAGAAGGCCCACAGGAGAGATCTTTAGGAAGAGAAAGTCACTAGACTGCCTAATCGATTTGGGTGTACATGGGAAAGGTTTGTAAACTTGGTAGAGAATTTGGGGTGGAATTAGTGAAAATACACAAAAAAATTACTGAAAGTCAATTATTAATTCTAGGGAGAAACGTAAAAGTATCCTACATGACCCACTTATAAATAGCATTTTTTTAGTCTTTAAAGATCCGAACGCTGAGGCGCCTAGGCGGTTCAGTCGCTAAGTGTCTGCCTTCGGCTCAGGTCATGATCCCAGGGTCCTGGGACCAAGCCCGCATCTGGCTCTCTGCTCAGCGGGAAGCCTGCTTCTCCCTCTCCCACTCCCCCTGCTTGTGTTCCCTCTCTCACTGTGTCTTTCTCAGTCAAATAAATAAAATCTTAAAAAAAAAGATACAAACACTGAAGATTTATATGACCAAAATTACAATATAATTATATAATTGGGAGTATATGGGAAAAAGAGATACACGTACGTGTGTGTGTTGTGATGTTGATAAGTGAGTTAAATCCTAATGTTGCAAAGTGGGAAGTCAATAGATAATGATTAAAACTGAAAAAAATCTAAAAGTACCAGGATTGGAATGTTACTTAGAGATCTGAAGGTAAATGCCAATTTAATCTGTTTAAGGAGTTCAGAGGGGTTGCCTTTGGAAAGAGGGGAATGCAGACATTCTTTCAGAACTTTTTGACTCTCTGAACTATGCGCATATATAAAAGCTGAGTTTTTTAAAATTAAATTAAAAGAAAAATGTTCATGCCAAAATAGATTGGTTGGGTACACACTGCGTCCTGACAGCACTGTGGGGCTTGGATTAGGAATAAGATGAGACCATGGCCCAGGGCCCAGGGATGGGGTAGGAGAATAGAGAGGATCTCATCTTTTGCTTTTTAAAATAATGTTCAAAGGATGAAATGTTCACAGTTGTTCATTCTAGATTGTGGGAAAGTTGGTAAATTGCTCTGGTATTTGCTTTATCTGTATTCTTCGGTATAGTTAACATTTCTTAAATTAACATATTATAATGCACTCTGTAATTAGCTACACAATTGGGGGTGGAGGGCTAGCTTCAGTGCAGTTCACACACAGGACAACTGAGCTACTGGTTTAAAACGAATGGTCTTTTAAAAAATGCCTGCAAAATTCATAGAAATTGGGTATCCCAATTATGGGATCCATAATAAAGACCCCTGGGGCTCTAAGTTCTCCAGACCATGCCTAGAGGCTGCGGTCTTCTCTAAGGTGGTGCATTTTTAGGGGATGTTGATAAGGGACATGGGAGATCTATTATCCTGGGGGATGCTTGGTCTGGGAGCTGCCTGCAGATGTCTGGAAGACTGTCATCTACAAGAGGGAGAGAGGGAAGACTGGCCTAGCCCATGTGGTCTTATCACTGAAACATTTTTTGATCACCTTCTATAGCAGAATGCTGTGAAATTTCCATTTCCCAAATGCAATTTTTTACACTTGTTTTCTACTTTTGTGGGAAAGACAAATAAGAAAAAATACCAGTAATCCGTGCAGAAGAGCAATTTCCAATGTATGACAGCGAGGACATCTGGATTCGGTCTTTTGCATTTATCTGCATTTTAATTACTGACAGCTGATAATGGCAACCTACTGCTTGAGCACTAGTTTCGATGATTGCTTTCACCTTTTCAGTGTGTTTATGTAATCACAAAAACATGCAATGTTTTTCTTCTTGTTGCTTATTTCACAGATCTGTATGGTCCACTTTTTTCATTTAAAAGGGGTTTAGTGATGGGCAGGAAAAGTATAAACTTAGTCCAATGAATGGACATTTTCTTATAAAGGTTATCTGTGTAATTATACACACATACACATGTATACCAAATGGGTCAAAGTACTAGATGGAATAAGATTTTTAGAAATTGGAATGTTTTCTGATTTAGAGTATTATTTTGTAGGGTATTTATTTTAGACTATTATTTTTTAGAGTATTAATTTTTACTCTACATATTTTATTAGTTTATAGAAGTTTAAACTTCAGAAGAGTGGGGGAATCAATGTTAAAGGGGGGTCGAAGTCAAAAGGTTTCTCCTTTATTCCCTCTTCTGTAAATGAGGAGAAAGAGATTTAAAAACATTTTTTTAAAGAGTTCATTTATTTATCTGACACAGAGAGACAGAGATCACAAGCAGGCAGAGAGGCAGGCAGGTGGGGCGGGGGGAGCAACCTCCGCACTGAGCAGGGAGCCCAATGCAGGCTCCATCCTAGGACCCTGAGATCATGACCTGAGCCGAAGGCACAGCTTAACCCACTGAGCCTGCGGGGCGCCCCGAGGAGAGAGAGATTTAAAGAGAAAATAGCAAGCCCCCCCCCCCCAATATAACCACGAAGTACCCAGCTCACAATTCTGAAAACCACTTAGAAAAAAACCACTTCCTCTGTAGCTCTACAGACCATGAAGCAGCCGGAGCACATGGCGCTCCGTGTTTAAGGAAGGGTGCATACACCCCTTTACCCGGGATCAGCGTGCCCCTGTGGCGAGCCGCGTGTTCCCCTTGGTAACAAAGGTCGTCCTGCGCAGCTTTCCAGGCACACTGCGGCCCCACAGAACCAGGCAGGCACGTGGAAGGAAGAGCCCGAGGCCGGCGGGGCGTCACGGCAAAGCGCGGCACCGGCTCTCCGGAGTGATCCGCGCCGACGCCCCGACCCCCTCCGGCCGCCTCGGCGCGCCCCGGTCCCCGCGCACCTTCTCGGAAACCGTAACCCGGCCGAGGAGGGCAGCGCGCGGCGTCTCCCGGTCCGGGCGCCCAGGCTCCGCCCAGCACGTGCGAGGGGACAGCCTGGCCCTGGAAGCCGCCCTCCTCCGCCCCACGGGCCGTGCCCAGACCCGCGCCGCGCCGTCGGACCCGGGGCCGGCTCCCGGCGGGGCGGGGTGCGGGGGCCCCGGAGCGCCGGCCGGACGACGCGCAGGGCTCCTACCTGGGCTTCGCGCCCGCGCATCCTCCGTGCTGGGGGGGGGGGGGGGGGGGCCCCCCCCCCCCCCCCCCCCCCCCCCCCCGGCGGGGTCTGCGGCCTCAGGAGGGAATTAACGCGTGCGCTGGCGGAGTCGCTGGGGGTGACCGCGCGACAGGTGTGGGGACCCGGGGACTCGGAGCTGGCAGGCGCGACGCGCGGCCTGGGCGGCGGGAAACGCCGGGGTCTGCTGCCCCCTGCCGGCCGCGGCGCGCGTGTGCCGAGCTGCGGGGAGCGGCCGGACGGCGCGGGGAGGGGCGGGCGGCGCCCCCGCGGCCGCGAGTTAGGGGTCGGTGCGCCAGCGCCCGGGGGGAGGCTCTCCCACGGCGGCGTCTCCGGAAGTTCCGAGCTGTGGCGCGAAGCCGCTTTCCGCCTTGGGCACGAGGGCAAGCCTCTGCTCACCAGCCTTGCCGAGTTTTCCTGGGGAAGCCGCAGGCGGGGCTCAGTCCTTCCGAGGCGGCTCCGCCGCGTGCAGCTGGTAATGCGCTGAAGGACCTGAGCGCTCTCATGAGGAGGGGTGGGGAAAGGCAGGTTTCGCTCGGCGGATCGGGGTTTCGCCTGCGCCCCGAAACGCCCTCGGCAGGTCTGGGACGTGGACGGAAGTCGCGAGAGCCGCGTGTGTCCTCCGGGACTTAACCTTGGCTGGGTGATGTCCGTCGTAGAAACGCAAAGCGGACTGAACTGTGCACAGCCAGGTGGCAAACTCGGCGCAAGAGATGGAAGATGGTGCCGACGCAGGCCGCTGGCCCCTGGCCAGTGGCTCAAGAGTAAGTCGGTCTAGGCAGCGGACCCGGGTTCAGATTCTGCTTCGTCTACCAGTCCTGGGCTTGGCCTCATGGCTCTCTGGCTTCTGGGATGGTCACAGAGTTCTGCAAATGCAGTAGGCGCTCCATAAATGCTTATTCTGGGCGCCGTGCTTGCTGGCTGATGAGCCCCGGGAAGCTTTTCTGCAGCGGTGAGGTGGGAGGGTCTGGCTCCGGCATTCAATGCCCTGTCAGTCCCTGCCCCCGCCAGCCTCACTAGCTGGGTGACGCCAGACCACGTAGGAGCCTCTCGTTTCTTTGTCAGCAAAACGCAAATGATAGTAACAGTCCCTCCCCCTTAGGGTGAGAAAGAAGAGTAAAGGAAATACCATCTGTAGAGTGTTTGGGGCAGAGCCTAGTAGTAGCCAGTACTCAGTCAGTGTAGTTAGCATCCTTGGTGTTACCACTGCTGCTCCTGCTTCCCCAGGTGCGTGGCAACGCCGGAATTAAAAGCAATCGCTTGAGACCCAGAAAGTTGGGTGGGAACCGGTTCTGCCAATTTCCACTGGCCTAACCCTGGGCAAGGGAGTTTCAATGCCCTGATCTATAAAATGGCAATAATTATAATAGAGATGAATATGGTGATTACATCATGATGTGGGGTTGTACTGTACTTAATTCATAGAATTGTTTGCGCGCAGTGCAGACTGGACCGGCCTACAGTAAGTAAGTGGTAGCTAGTGGTAAAATAAGTGTTTTTAAAGGATGTGCTTACCCAGCCACCAGGGCTTCAATTGTCCCCCGAGGTAGCATGCGCCTCTGTCTTACTTCACTTTTCCATCTCTCTGCTTAGCGGAAAGTTAATTCTTAGCCAACTGCCAGCGCCTGAACTCTGTGATATGAAGCTAAGTGAGTGTCTAGGGCATTCTCCGTGTCCACAGTCATTTCTGAAGAAGAGTGTCAAGGACTTTTGGTGGTGATGACCATGGACGACAGCCTGGGTAGGTAGAAAGGCTTCTCAGGAAAACCAAATGCAGGAGTAGCCTGTTAGCCCCTAGAGTATTCCGAAATGGCATTTCCTTTGTTGAATTGCTCAAGTAGCCCTGAGCAGACTTTGCTGTCAGCTGGCACCCCTCAGCGACCCGGAAGGATTCTCGAAGGATCTGGGCGGGAGACACCTGGCGGGAGGCCTGCCCTGAGATACTGTTAGCAATTCCTTATCTGTATATCCTTCCGAGACAATATTCACATAAAAGTAACTGAATTGGAATCCCAACGGCGCTGATTTCTTTTTCTCTCCAGCTGCCCTTAGGGACTCAAGAAGCCTGGCTGGAGTGACTCAGAAAAGGATTTTTTAAAAATCCAGGGAACTGGGCGCCTGGGTGGCTCAGTGGGTTAAGCCTCTGCCTTCGGCTCAGGTCATGATCTCAGGGTCCTGGGATCCTGCATCGGGCTCCCTGCTCGGCGGAGAGCCTGCTTCCCTTCCTCTCTGCCTGCCTCTCTGCCTACTTGTGATCTCTGCCTGTCAAATAAATAAATAAATAAATCTTTT
>ML109119.1:0-32613 GCA_003697995.1 Taxidea taxus jeffersonii
GAGAAACTGAATTCTGCCAACCACATGAATGAGCTTGAAGGAGAATCCCAAATTCTAGATGAGAACACAGCTTGATCAACGTCTTGACTACAGTCTGTGAGACCCTGAGGAGAGGCTCCAGGTAAGCCATGTCCAAGCTCCTGAACCACAGAAACTATGGGATAGTATGTGCTGATACAACTTCTTAAGTTATGGTAATTTGTTACACAGCAATTGAAAATGAATAAATTAATAAATCTGTTCTGCTATTCTATTCTATTCAACCAGTCTGTGTCTTCTTCTCTATGGCAGTCTGTCTGATAGAATTTTCTGTAATGATGGAAAGTTCCATATTTGAGCTATCTAATACAATTCTACCAGCCACCAATGGCTATTGAGCATTTGAAATATAGCCAGGAGAATTGAGAAATTGAATTTTTAAAATTTACTTAGTTTTTGATAAATTCAAATAGCCACATATGGCTAGTGACTACTCTACTGGACAGAAGAGTTAAGGTATGATGCTGATACATTTTTCCCTTCCTCTACCCACATGGTGAAAATATACACTTTCCTTCCATCACTATTAATATCAAGAAGGGAGCTCCATTCTCAGAAATCTGGTGTATCAAAGAACGCAGAGATATTAGGGATGAGAGCAAGAAAGGAATGTTAGCATCCCATGCCCTGCTTCTTACAGAACAGCTCAGCTGAGCTGACTTTTTTTGAGTACAGAAAGTAAACAATGAAAGACTTGTGTTAGAATGGATAAGACTTGAATCAGTAAAGTACACATTCCTACATTTGGCCCACCAAGGAATTTATTTTGGGCAAAGGAAAGGTAACTGAAGCTTTAGTATATTATTGAAACCCCACAGAATAGTAGGATTTTACAGCAATGACATCCCTAAGAGCATGAAGCTGCAGGGTGCCTAGGTGGCTCAGTTCGTTGGGTGTCTACCTTTGGCTCAGGTCATGATCTCAGGATCCTGGGATTGAGTCTCACAGCAGGCTCTCTATTCAGGGGAGTGACCTGCTTCTCCCTCTCTCTTTGCTCCTCCCCTCACTGCCCATGCTCTGTCTGTCTCTCTCTCAAATAAATAACATCTTAAAAAATATATATATTTTTATATATATTTTTTTATATATATATATTTTTTTTTTGCCTGGGTGGCTCAGTTGGTTAAGCAGCTGCCTTCGGCTCAGGTCATGATCCCAGCGTCCTGGGATCGAGTCCCACACTGGGCTCCTTGCTCAGTAGGGAGCTTGCTTCTCCCTCTGCCTCTACCTGCCACTCTGTCTGCCTGTGCTCACTCTCTCTGACAAATAAATAAATAAAATCTTTAAAAAAAATTTTTTTAAATATATACACATATATATATTTTTTTTAAAGAGCATGAAGCTGTAGTGTGTACCACCAGTAAATGCTTCACACATCCAGAACACCACGGTGCAGCTCTGAATTGGATAATGTCATTCAGAATGAACTGTGATTGGGGGTCTTTTTAACTAGGAGAGCATGTAGAGCAGGGCAAAAGTCCACATCAATAGGAAAGAAGTAGGCATTCAAATTAGCCTGGAGAGGGGGATGTTTGGTCATTTTTGTGGTATGAACAATGTTGTTGCATTTATCTGTGCTCAGTCATGATTACAGAAGGGTCTTGTTTTTGTCTCACTCCATCACTGTCACAGAATGACCTTGTCTGATACTGGTATTCGGTGAAATGGTTTTGCTCAGCAGAGAATTCTATGGCCTAGCTGTTACTGCAAGGTCAACTCTCAGTTGACAGCTGAGGGGATACTTCTTTTCCTTCTCAAAAGCAATAATTGGATAAAAATAAAACCTTTGAGTTTGTGCATTACTGATTTCAGTTGGGTCAATAAACTGATAATGTACCAACAATACACATTTTTCATTTCTGCCCAGGACTCTCACCCAAACTTCTGATTCATGCCCACAGCTATGTCCTTCAAATCTTCAATTAGATATCCCACTGCACTTCCAAATCAGCATGTCCAAAAATGTTCTCAGGATCTATGCCTCAAACCTATTTCTCTTCCTGAACTATCTGTCTCTACTATAGGTACCAAGTTATGTTAAGCAAGAATCTCATGTCACATTCTTTATAAAAAATCACTCATCCTATCACATTATTCATCAGTTCAGCCAATTTCAATTCCTATGGACTTTGTAATCTATCATACCTTTTTAGAACTAATCCATATTCCATAGTTCATGGATAGAAGAATCAATATTGTCAAGATGTCAGTTCTTCCCAACTTGATCTATAGATTCAATGCAATCCCAAACAAAATTCTAGCAAGTTATCTGTGGATATTAACAAACTGATTCCATAGTCTATATGGAGAGGTGAAAGACTCAGAGTCCACTCAATCCTGAAGGAGAATAGTTAGAGGACTGACAACACTCAACTTCAAGACTTACCATTAAAGCAGTGTACCACTTCAGGGTAGTGGTTTGGTGAAAGGACAAATAGGTCACCGGAACACAAAAGAAAGCCAAGAAATAGGCCCACATAAGTATACTTAACTCATCTTTGACAAACAAGCAAAGAGAATACAATGGAGCAAAGACAGTCTCTTCAACAAATGGTGATGGAACAACAAGACATTCAAATGCAATCATCCTCGTCATCATTTTCTAGATACAGACCTTACACCCTTCAATTAACTAAAAATGGATCACATATCTAAATTTAAAATGCAGGGGCGCCTGTGTGGCTCAGTGGGTAAAAGCCTCTGTCTTCGGCTCAGGTCATGATCCCAGGGTCCTGGGATCGAGCCCCGCATCGGGCTCTCTGCTCTGCAGGGAGCCTGCTTCCTCCTTTCTCTCTGCCTGCCTCTCTGCCTACTTGTGATCTCTGTCTGTCATATAAATAAATAAAATCTTTAAAAATAAATAAATAAATAAATTTAAAATGCAAAACTATAAAACACCTAGAAGATGATATCGGAGAAAATCTAGATGACCCTGAATATATCAGGGACTCTTGAGACACAATAGCAAAATCTCAATCCATTAGAGAAATAATTGATAAGCTGGACTTCATTAAAATTAAAAACTTCTGCTCTGTGAAAGAGAATGTCAAGAGAATGAAAAGGAAAGCCACACACTATGAGAAAATATTTGCAAAAGACACATCTGATAAAGGACTATTATCTAAAATATACAAAACACTCTTAATATTGAACAATAAGAAAACATCTCAATGACAAAATGAGGCACAGACCTTAACAGACACCTCAGTAAAGAAGAGAGGCAGATGGAAAATAAGCATATGAAAAGATGTTTCACATCATATGTTATCAGAGAAATGCAAATTAAGGCAACAATGAGATACTGTTGTACACCTATTAGAATGGCCAAAATCTGGAACACTGACAACACAAAATGCTTACAAATATGCGGAGCAAGAGAAACTCTCAGGCACTGCTTACGAGGAGACAAAATAGAACAGCCACATTGGAAGATATTTTTGAAGTTATAAAACTAAATCTACATTTATCACATGATCTAGTAATCATGCACCTCAATAACTACCCAAAGGCATTGAAGACTTATGTGCCCAAAGAAATCTGCACACTGATGTTTATAGTAGCGTTGGGTATAACTGCTAAAACTTGGAAACAAGCAAAATGCCCGTCAGTAAGTGAATGGGTAAATAAACTGTAATATATTCAGACAGTGAAATATCATTCATTGCTAAAAAGAAATGAGCTATCAAGCCAGGGAAGACACAGAGAACCTTAAATGCATACTAGGGAAAGAATCAATCTGAGAAGGCTACCTACGATATGGTTCCAACCATATGATATTCTGGAAAAGGCAAAACTATGAAGATGGTAAAAAGATCTGTGGTTGCCAGAGGTTGGGGGAGCAGAGTGGAAGAACAGGCAGAGCCCTGTGGATTTTTAGGGCAGTGAAAATATTCTATATGCTGTTATAATGATAGATACATGTCTTTATACATTTATCCAAACCCCCAGAATATACAACAATAGTGAACCCTAATGTAAACTGTAGACTTTGGGTGAAAATATGTCAGTATAGATTCATCAATTGTAAGAAATACACCACTCTGGTGGAGAACAGGACTAGAGGGATAGGCTATACACAATGAGGGAAAGAGATATACTGGAAATCGCTCTGCCTTCCCCTCAATTTTACTGTGGACTTAAAACTGCTCTAAAAAACCAAAGGGTTAAAAAAAAAAACAAACCTTATTCCTGAGATATATGCAGGAAAACAATATTTGAATACCCATTTGAATTTGGAAGAGAACACCACTGTCTCTTCACTTATGAACCTTGACAAATTTTTAATTGAAGTATAGTTGACATACAACATAATAGTTTCAGGTATAAAACATAAAAATCTGATATTTGTATATTTTGCAAAATGATCAGAGTAAGTCCAGTTAATATCCATCACAAGACGTTTATAATTTTTTTCTCATGGTGAGGAATTTTAAGACTTACTCTCTTGACAACTTTTTAATTTATAATACACTATTATGAATTACAGTCACTATCCTGCATATTATTCTCCAGGACTTACTTATTTTAGAACTGGAAGTTTATACCTTTTGATCACCTTCACCTCTATCCTCCCCCCACCCCTCCGCCAACTCTAGCACTCACCAATCTATTGTCCGTATGTATGAGACTGGTTTTTTTTTGTTGTTTGTTTGTTTTGTTTTTAAAATTCCTCATGTAAGTGAGCTCATGCAGTATTTGTCTTTCTCTGACTTATTTCACAAATCATAATGCCCTCAAGGTCACTGTGCTGTCACAAATGGCAAGACTTTTTAATGGCTGGATAGTATTCCATTGTATATATATCCCACACTTCTTTATCCACTCGTCCATTGATGGTTGTCTCCATAGCTTGGCTACTGTATATACAATACTTGAAAAAACTTTTTAACATTTACTTTCTCATCTATTAAATGGAACTGTGGTGCTATGAGCAGAGTGGACTCGGTGGGCATATGACCTGTGCTACAAAGTACCTGTGCTACAAAGGTACTTTGTTTAATACTCTGTTGCTACTGTGTTGAAATTCTTAATATTTTTAACAAAGCATCCAGCTTTTTAATTTTTAACTGGATCCCACAAATTATATAGCTATTTCTGGCTATAAGAATGGTTCTCACAGACTTCCCACAGGAGGAATCATAACTGGCCATGGGCCTCAGTCACTATGCTCTGAAATCCTCTGCCATGTTTTCTCTGAGGCCATGCCTCCTGGGGGCTGCTCCCAGCCAGCATCAAAGTAGGGCAGGTTTATTAAGCAAGGTCTATTACTGGGAGAGAGGGGATTCCAATGACTGTTGGTTTTGGCTCCAGCATTCCCTGACAGTTTTGACAAAGCTACTTTAGAATCTGCAGCCATCTAGATCTCTTCCACCCAGCCTTCAGTCCCCTTTCCCTTCAGTGTATGTCAGATTGACAACAGAATCTGAAGACCTTCCATCTTTCTCTGGATCGCTCAACACTTTCTCTCACACAGGCATCTTCCCTATAGGGGAACATCTTTGTACATTTGGTCCCCTTTTGGTTTCTGCTTTGTGGAGGATGTGGACTAACAATGGGGATATAAATATCATCCTCACAGATTTGTTCTTGGCATTGTAATGAGACATGATGTAAACTGATTAACACAGCACCTTGCATATACAGGACATACATAAATGGAGCCATTAATAATAACTGCAATTGTAGCAACAGTCATTTTAACACTTTCTTGGTTGAGATCTATTTTTAGGATATTTCAATAAACTAGTCTTTCTGCCTTTTGTCTTATTTTCCTCAAAGTTATCCTCCACGATAACTTCCAGGATAATCTGTCTGAATAGACCATTTACCCATGTGCCTCAGTGGTTTAGAAGCTGTTAGAAATTTTCATAGTTTCCATATTGCATGAAATTGAAACGAGGAATTTGGATTGTGCCTAATAGTTTACTTGGGGAATAAATAACAAGCTCTATGAGCTCACAGGCTCCAGTCCATGGTCCTTAATGTGTCATAAAAGCCACCTCTTTCTTTCTTTTTATTTTTTAAGATTTTTATTTATTTATTTGACAGAGAGAGAGGCAGTGAGAGAGGGAAAACAAGCAGAGGGAGTGGCAGAGGGAGAAGAAGGCTTCCCACTGAGCACGGAGCCTGATGTGGGGCTTGATCCCAGCATCCTGGGATCATGAGCTGAACTGAAGGCAGACCCTTAATGACTGAGCCACCCAGGAGCCCCAAGACACCTCTTTCTGACCAAAAGTCATCTTGGTCCCATCTCCTGCCACCCTCAAATCTTACTTAAGCAACACCATCACTCTGCTTGCTCTCCAGCACGCACTTTCTCTGGACTCCCTAACTCTTATCAAATAAGTTCTGATCGATATCTCAAGCCACAGTTCTGTTAGCTTTTCTTAATGGCCATAGTTGGGACCTTCTCACACAACAAACCATATAAATAATATCTCCAGCATCACATTCAGTGTTTTCTACTGTTTTCTTTACCTGCCCAGTTTGTCAACAAGGGTGTCAGATCTTTGAGGTCATATATTTAACATATCTATCATGTGTCTTTGCATTTTCCTTGCCTCTCACGGAGTCCATTCAGAAGTGTGGAAGTTCAGCACATCTTTGTTAGAGGAGAGAAGGCAGCGCTCTTTCTGGTGTCATGAGTAGAGGTTTTAGAATTCTTTGCTTTTTGCTTAACTGTCTATCTTAAGTAGAAAGGTACCTAGTTTTACATTTATCCAATTTTATACAAATACAAATTTTAATGAGTTTTGGCATATTGATGCATAAAATGTTATAAAATTATACTTTGAGATAACACAAAATTAGAAAACACCTCCCCCCTTTAAAAAAAGCTCCTACTTTTCCAATGACTCATATTTCTAAGCAATTTAATGTCATCACTTCTTTTGGGAATTTCAAAATTCTCGTTTTATGGTTGATTGAGTTCATCTACTCCTACACGTATTTCTACCTTCTTGTTAAATTTTCTTGGCATGAACATGAATATGTAACAAAGAAGACTCGTTTGTATTATTATTGTTTTTTATAATGGCCTTTTTCTTTTCAGACTACAGGTGCTAGGGATAATGTTTTTAACACTGCTGACCAAAGTTCATAGAATAGCATAAATTTATTAAAACAAATATTTCTAGAATGAAGATAAGTCAGTTCACACTAGTTTATTTTTTAGCCTTAATAGAAGTAACTGATAATCAAATATAACTATTTTTATTCATATAAATATTTATTTTATAGTTATCATCCACTTTCATAGAAACATTCTTAGGAAGAGCTGCCAAATGACAAATAGGAAAAAAAGAGAGCGAGAGAGAAAAGAAAAACAAACAAAAACTCAATATGAATTCTTATGAAGAAAATATGTCTACATCCTGTGACCCCTAATTTTTCCAGACAATCTGAACTTTTGGAGAACATGATTTCTCTAAATAATGTTCTTTAATAAAATAACATCAAAGTAGAGGAAAAGACATTCTATAAACTGTAAGTTTCAGGGAATACGTAAGGCCAGTAACAATGATGACCATGTGAATGCCGTATTTTCTAAGTATAGAACACCCCAAGTCTTCAACTTTGCTTTACCATGATTTGCTTTTCTGTGAATGATGTATTTGTATTGATGTACTGGTTTATATACTACATTCAGTTCATATTCTGATTAAAAGCACTCAGTTTGGAAGATGTTTTGGAGAGAGAAAATGTCAGTCTGGACCATACATTAGAAGAAATATAATTCCTAAGTATCAAAATTTTATCTTGTGTATATTACCTCAATAGCAACTAGATAAATAATCATACTAAAATTATTTTTTTTGAGATTAGCCTCTTTTTCAGGAAAAGACTGAGTTAATTTAAAATTACCTAAAACATAATCATGATTCATTTCTTATCTGTGCCTTTATTAGATAACCAAATTTTTTTTCTGAACGGCTCTTTCTATGCAAATTTTATATATTCCCTGAGCAGAAAATGACCTAAATATTAAAACTGAGAATTTGCCTGTTCTGAACTCTGATGCTATGTAATCATGCCTATTTTTTATAAAAGCCAGCTTTTTCATGGCATTTTTTTTAGATATATATTATAGGCTAGAAACAAAATTTTTTGAATGACTAGGAAGGTTCTATTTCAGGGCAATCATTCTTACACATTATATTATCAAATAAAATTATACTATAAGTTTCTCTAAGGCAATGATGATATATTTATAGTTTTGAAAAACTCTCCAGCCTCAAACCAAGATCTAGTTAAAAACAAAATAAACAGAAACTTCCAAATAGTTCTTGTGGACCCACACTGAAATAATAAAGGAAAACCATTTTTAATATTACTACATTATTCAAGGTAATCAATATAAACATATCAATTATACATTTGAATTTCGATATACATTGAAACCTTATGATTTTTGTATTTTTAAATAAAATGTACATAATGTACACACTAATATGTTCTGACCCAAAAGATAATATATTAAAATAATTTATTCATTAAAATAGAATAAAAATTCTATATTATCATAAATATGTATAAATATCATAAAATTAGGAGTGGTTATTTTCCAAATTTCATAAAGAGTTCTAGTATTATTTTTTTAGCACATATATAATCTCAGTGAATATTTTTAGGAAAAATATGTAATATATATATATATGAATGAATATTTATGAAAATATTCCCTGTGCTAGAGTAAATAGCAAAAGATTATGCCCAACATGATTTGGCCTGTCAGAAACCTCAGGACATATCAATTTAAGTTTCCATAAAAAGGAATGTATTTTGGTAGCTCATAGTCACAAAGTCATTTTTTAAACTCAAAATAATACAGACTCCCCTTCATGTATTCAATCCCAACAAACTATTCCAAAAATTGTTGAATAGAGGATCTTACTTGATATATGATTTAAATATTTAGCGTGAATAAAATTATCAAATCTTTCTTGTTTTGAGCATCAGGAGTGTTTGCTCTAAGATACACAATACTTTTTTCTTCCCCCCCAAATTTTTTAAACAATCAATGTTACCATTATCAAGAGCTACTGATTAAAAAGTACAGTAAACAAAGTTTTCTACTTGAGAATTCAAATATCCAAAACATTCCACATATTGTTACTAAAGTATGAAATAAGGAATTTCTTACCTTTCCTTCCACCATGTGCTGATCCAAAATTTAATAATCACTGCAAGATTACTAAAATGAAAAATAACAGGGAAACATCAGTTATAATCATGTGAAAGTTAAATCAAAATGTACTCTAAGTTGAAAACAAGTTTTGTACATAATAACCATTATTAACTATAAGACTTCCAATTCAATGAATTATTTTTCCTTTAATTTCTTTCTAACTATCCAAGACTCTGACATGTATAAAGAACAGAGATTTCAAATAAGCAATTCTATGAGAGTGTATATTCAATGTTTGTCATAATCTACCACTCCAGTAAATATTGAACAGTAAGGTTATAGACTTTTCATTAAATTCATGATCAAAGATATTTTGTAAGCATAAAATGTTAAATAGATATACTGTATAAATAACATACACACACATATACATATATAGACCAATTTTGCTTTTGGTAATAACCCTCCAGATAATTTAAAAAAAACTCTTGTTAACAAACTAGAAAACTATAACAGGATTCAAAAATATGTAACTCAAGGTCTAATCTAAAAGTTTGAAGAAACCCATAAACATGAAAAAAGGTTTGTAATATTTTTCTCCCAGGATTCTCTAACAGTTCAGAAAGGGAGCCAGCAGAGTTCTTACTCTGTCAGAGGAGAGAGTTTGAGAGAAGGATAGCCCCAAGGGATTAAAGTCTAAGAGGAGCAAAGGTGAGGTTCATGAGTTTATTTATTTTTTTATTTTTTTAAAATATTTTATTTATTTATTTGACAGAGATCACAAGTAGGCAGAGAGGCAGGCAGAGAGGGAGAGAGGAGGAAGCAGGCTCACCGCCGAGCAGAGAGCCCAATGCGGGGCTCTATCCCACGACCCTGAGATCATGACCTGAGCCAAAGGCAGAGGCTTTAACCCACTGAGCCACCCAGGCACCCCATGAGGTTCATGAGTTTAGGGGGAAAAATATATATTAATGGCTTGATAATCTTCCTACCCAGGCTTTGAGTTTAGACTCCAGCAAACAACATTATAGTTAGAGGGTTAACCAAAATCAGACTTGTCCATAAAAGAAGTTTAAGTCCAGCTTTGAATCATTTCAATCTGTATAACTGGATTAAAGTGATCCAGTTTTATCAGAATAAGAAATGAATCTTCTCTTGAGGGAGATAACATCATTCTACACCTCCATTTATTCATACAAGTTGGAATTTGTTTAAAAAGAAAAGCATGCACATATGAAAACAAGACTATACAAACATAAGAGAAATAACAGAAAAGGAGCTACTGAGAAGCAAAAAAAAAAAAAAAAAGAATTGAAGCAGTGAAATACAGACTTTAAAATAGCTATGCCTACTATAAAAGACAGTATTGTAATCTAGGTCAAGGAATGGAAAGCAAACCAATCTGAAGAAAAATATAAATACAAATAGGGAAACTGAAAAATACAATAACTGAAATTAATGGCTCAAAGGGTGAGTTTAACAGCCAAGTAGACACAGTTAAATAAAATTGTTAAGCTGGTATTTAGGTAGAAGAACATAACCAGAATGAACTACAGAGAGACAGATAAAAATAATATAAAAAATGTAAAAATGAAAATAAAAGAGTGAAGGGATATACTGTAAGCATCTCAGAAAGAATTGCAGTACCAGATGGAGAGGAACAAAGTGGGACATAAGCAGTATTTGAAAAGATGTCCTCTAATTTTCCAAAACTGATACAAAAAATCAAACAACAGAAAATCTTATGACTATTTTGAAGCCAAAAATCTACCTCCTTGAAATTTATAATCAATATCTGCCTTCTGGGTCCTCCTCAAATAGATCCTTTCATGACACAAATGGAATGCAAAACCCCAACCACTGTTTATGAGGCTTTGGAATTAGACTACAAAGTAGTCAACGACTGGTGGCATCCTTTTCTGTGTATCTATTAAATATATTTATCTGAACTTAATGTGTTCAATATTCATCTTTGAGAAGACTTTGGGGTCCTTTCTCTTCACTTTGACTTTAAAAATGGTCAAAATCAGTTTTATGGACTAATGTGGCTCTGACTGACCATACAGCTGTAAGGG
The DNA here is from genome assembly GCA_003697995.1 of Taxidea taxus jeffersonii. Lineage (NCBI taxonomy): Eukaryota > Metazoa > Chordata > Mammalia > Carnivora > Mustelidae > Taxidea > Taxidea taxus. The sequence goes on from ML109119.1 coordinate 11,242, forward strand.
GCAATGAAAAGTCTAAAAGAGAAATCTTAATGAAAAAGACAGAGGAAACACTTGGTGCCTGTATTACTTTTTTATTACAAATTTAGCTTCTTAAAACCATACACATTTACCAACTTACTTCCTGTGTGTCAATAATCTGTCCCAGTTTAACTGGATCCTCTGTTCTCAGGGCCCTATGGGCTAAAATCAAGGTATCACTCTGTTATATTCTTATTTGCCTCTAGAGAAAGATGGACTTCTAAGCTTGTTCAGTTTGGTGGAATTCATTTCTATGGGTGTAGGACCCAGTCCCTATAGGTTTACTAGCTTTGGACTGTGGACTGCTCTCAGCTACTCATGCTACTCTCACATCTTTGCCATGAGGACAATGAAAATCTCAGCAATGAAAAATGTCCTTGTGTTGGGACCTTTTTAGGTTTCAAATCTTTTGTGATTTCCCTCTCTGTAACCAGCAAGGGAAAATTCATTGCTTTTAAACAGCTCTTTGAATTAGTTCCGGCCCACTCAGATTATCTTCCAAAATCACCTGTAGCATATAACATAACCTAATCACATGAATAATATCCCATCATACTCACAGCCCTGGAACTTCAAAGGGAGTATGGAATCTTGAGAGATATCTTACAATTCTGCCAATCCGAGCGCAGAAATACTTTTCCTAAGAGCATTCTTACATTCAATAGGATCCCAACTGAGGAAACCAACTGAGACATGCTTGTCCACACATTCCTGTTGGTACCTAACAACACCTAAAACAGTGATCTAGTCAGTCCCAAACTCAGCGTCCCACCTACACCTCAACGTTCACCATTCGGCTCAGAAAGCAACATAGGCCTACAGGCATGACTCCTTGAAATCACTCTACAGGGATTCTAGCTTCTAAGTAACACTCTAATTTCTCTTTCTATCCATAACTATCCATAAAATAGTTATTTCTAAACCCCTAACTTACCCTAAATTTTGCTCAAGGGAGTAAGATTGAACACACACTTAAATATCAAACAATTTAAGTGTAAATATTTGAAAAACATAGGTTTGAATTTTGAAGATTAATACTCTTAAAGTGTTATACATTATTTAATCTTAGTTGTGAATTTTATTTACATTAGGTGGGTGATATAGAGAAATTTTACTTAGCTTAATTGCCAAAGTAAGAAAGACAATGACTGTCCTTTTAGATAACTATTTCCATGAAAAAAAATTTTTTTTAAAGATCAGTACTTTAAAGTGGCATTTATTAAATGACCCCTTAATTGATTCAAAATAAGCCTCAACAAATATTATCATTTTTGGAACACCTGGGTGGCTTAGTCCTTGGGTGTCTGACTTTGGCTCTGGTCATGATCCCAGGGCCCTGGGATGGAGCCTTGCATCGGGCTCCCTGCTCAGTGAAAAGCCTGATTCTCCCTCTCCCTCTCTCACTTCCCTTGCTTATATTCCCTCTCTTGTATGTCTCTGTCAAATAAATAAATAAATAAATAAGTAAAATCTTTTAGAATTTTTTAAAATTTTTTTAATTAATTAACTGATTAAATCAAATAAATAAATAGGGGCACCTGGGTGGCTCAGTGGGTTGGGGCCTCTGCCTTCAGCTCAGGTTGTGATCTCAGGGTCCTGGGATAGAGCCCCGCATAGATCTCTGCTCAGCAGGGAGCCTGCTTCCTTCTCTCTCTCCCTGCCTCCTGCCTACTTGTGATCTCTGTCAAACAGATAAATAAAAATCTTTTAAAAAAATCAAATAAAACAAACTGAGGGGGGTGGGGGGGAAGAGGGGTTGGGTGAGGGTGGTGGGGTTACATCATATGTTTAAATAAAGCTTAAATAAAGTAAAAAAAAAATCAAATAAATAAATAAAATCTTTAAAAAATCTTTAAAAACAAAGACAAATATAATCACTTTTAAATTGCCTAACTTTAGAGGATGGGGCCTATTGCATATATAGGCTGGAATAGGCATAAAATTAATTTATTAGCCATCCCAATTCTCTAAGGAAGAGAAGTTAAGCAACCTCAATTCTAGAATAAAAGGGTATTTGTAAACCTGTAAATGAAACTGAAATTTTCAAAGTTTCATAGAGTGTTTTGGTATGTAGAATGGTTCTAGCTGACACAAAAAAGGTTTAAAGACCAACATAATTATATTTGGGAAGCTCCAGAGCATCTCACTTTTTGTTTATATATTGGAAATGACAACAGTCTAGAAATGAATTTCAATAAAGAGCATAGATTTTTCAATGACTCTAAATTTCCTGTCAGCCAATACCTATGATCTATAGTTAACTGAGAAGTTACAAAGATTTAAAGTTGTTCATGAAATAGTATGAAATGAGTATCAAATCAATAACCTCCATGGCATCCTTGATTATGCACTTCGACTTTCTTGTTTATCTCTCTTCATAAAAGGGAAACTATGAACAACCCACTTCCACCTCAATTAGAGTGAAGAGAACAATTATCACCTTCTAACTATATATACATTAATGAGGTCAAAGGGTCTGGCAAACACTGCACCACAACCCTGACACCTCTGATTCCCTTTTTAAAGTTAGAGTCCTACAACATTTGCCACTATTTTCTTGAGTTATTTTAACCCTGAAAAATAGAAACACATAACCATTTCTGCATTGTATTTTATGTAATATTCTGATGAATTAGAATGTAAAGTGAGTACATCTAATTGACAAAAACTCAGGAAAGAAGCCTGCTTTGTAAGATCGGAATATGAATGATTCTCACTATAGATTTGAAGAGTAAAAAAATAGTACACAAAAACCACAGCCTACTTCATTCCTAGAATTAACTTGTTTTATAAGGTTATAATGTTCACCTCTGGACTTCCTTTTTTAAAAAGCAAAAAGAAAAGACTACCCCAAGAAAGGATACATCTTACATGAGCAGTAACATCAGATATGACAATTAGGTCCCTGTGCAAACTGAGTGTGACAATATATCAGCATCTAATTGCATTTGAGGATCTCATTCACATTATGAATTAAGAGTTCTTTAAGCAGGAGAACTCAAATCATTTCTTTTCGGCAAGCATTGGTCGTATATTGCCTATGTGCCAGGCTCTTTTCTAAGCCTTCAGTTCACAAGTTCATAATAATGAGCAACACAAAGATTTCTGCCCTGCTGTAACTTACAGGACAGAATGGAAGACAAAAACAAATGCTAGAAAAAATAGCTGCACTATCATACGGCAACAAATGTTAACAAAGGGAAATGCCCACAACAAATACAAACAAGAAAGACTATATTCATGAGACATGTGAGGCCATCATTATTTTGCTTAAAAAAGAGAGTAAATATTAAGTGATGGGAAAGTACTGTATGTTAAAGTGCTAATATCCTAATCTTAGTATTATTATGATTACTACCATTATTTGGAAATGAGTGTTTAGTTGTGGTTGGAAGAGTACATAAGATTGTTACTTTAAGGATAAACAGAGTTTTGAGATGAGAATGAGAAGAAATGAGGGCATTTTTGTAGAGCAATAGCCAAATATAATAGTTCAGTGTATTGAAGGAACAGTGCTGGTTGACTTACTTATGGAATGCAGTCTATGCACACAATGGGAGTGAACCTGGAATGGCATCCTAGATTAATGGATTACTTAATGGAATTTGGAAACAAATAAATATAGAACTAAAACTCAAGTGTTGGTAACAAAATCCCATTTGTCAAAAACTTATACCATATAATCCATCTGTTTATTCACTGAACAAATCTTTATCAAATGCATACCACTTGTCAGAATCTGGGCTGGGCATACTATGCAAGTAAAGTAGGCAACCTCTCAGATTTATGGTGTACATAACTTAGACACACTGGCCCTTATTTTAACAAGAGAAACAATAGCTAATACAAACTGCAGACTTACTAGAAAACAGCACAGGACTGTGAACGGATAAGCATGGATGTGGATAACAGTAGGTGGATGCCCCAGTTCCTGCCTGTGACCTTTCCATGCATTGTCTCTAAGTGTGACATGCCCACCAAACACTGATAACACTTCTGTGTATTTAGAATATGAAATGACTATTTATCTTCACTTCAATTACCTTTCTACCCTGAGATCTACTTTATCATTTCCTGAGCCCCTCTGACTTGTGCATCATTTGCCTCTTTTCTGCCGAAGAAGCATTTTGCTAGAAGCGGCAACAGATCTTTTCTGGTGTTTTGCTCAATGTCCATTTATTATGATTAAAAACCATTAATCTGACTTCAATAAAATGAAGAGCTCCTCCTCCTGATGCATCTCCCTTTTGAATTCTTTAATATGCTTAACTCTTTGCACTACACATCTCAACCTGAACTGAATATTAAGCAGTTTCAATGTCCTAATTTCTGTTTACCTTCCAACAGTCTTGCCTCAATGACGTCTTCTGATCTAACACTGCAAGCTGTCCCTCTGGCTATTGAAATGAGAATTAAAAACATTCTGGGGAGCCTGGGTGCGTAGTTGTTAAGCATCTGCCTTAGGCTCAAGTCATGATTCCAGAGTCCTAGGATCTGGCCCTACACTGGGCTTCCGGAATGCTCAGTGGGGAGCCTGGTTCTCCCTCCCCCATTCCCCCCGCTTATATTCCCTAAATTGCTGTTTCTCTCTCTGTCAAATAAATAAGTAAAATCTTTAAAAAATAAAAAATAAATAAAAAATTAAAACATTCTGCCTGTGACACCCTGCAGTTGGTTTCTCTTGTGTATGTGTTGGTTACGTAGGCCCAGCTATGCTAAGTAGAAAGATACGTTTATTCTAATCAATTTTCCTGAAGAATGTTTGCACATACGTACTCATCATTTATTACTAACTCAAGTGTAACTTAATATAAAACATGGAGGCCAATTTTAAGAGGCCAATCATAAGAGATTACTTGACACTGAGTAATAAAAACAAATAATTTATAAACAGCAATGGGATGTTACATATCTTTTCCTTTAAATAGTAGTAGCAGCTTTCAAAATTCAAGTCAAGTCTACAGGAAATAGACATCACCACTGGGTTATAAGCTTATCATATTTTACTGGTTTAAACTGAAGAGCAGATACTTAAAATTGAGAAAGGGTTTTTTTATTTATATTACCCCCAACATTACTACATGGGCTTAAAGCAAAAATATGTTATTCTTCAAGGAATTATAAAATTATTTGATATTTTCAAGTGTTAAACTGATATTCCATCCATTTTGGACAAGAAAATTCTTCTCATATAACATAATTTCCATTCTAGTACCTGATTAGATGACTCGTTTATTATCTGAAATCTTACATAATGAAACTTTGCTTCTAAAAATGAGTACTCTGTCAAATATAAAACAAAGTTGAGCAGGGAGGGAAGTCCTCCCAACCAGCATTACGGAATTTTGAAGAATTTCCAGATGAAGGAAAAGAGTACAGCCTTCAAAGTCCAATAATGCCAATCCCCATCACAGCAGAAAGTTCGCCTTTTCAAGCCACAAAAATACAATTAATCATGTTAGACATCAGAAAGCAAATCTGAAGCTTCTTTTGATGATCTATCCTTGTGTGAAAAAAAGTAATTGTTGTTCAATACCCAGCTGATTATTTCAGGCACTAATTTATTCTGTTATGTCCTGTGCATGCAAAATTTCTTTGGGGGTTGAAGGATTTCAAATAAGGGTTCTTAAATATAAGAATGCTCTCCTTGTTCAAAAATTATTGGTGCCACAGATACAACCATGCTGTAAATTTATGTTAAAATCCTAAAGTAAATAATATATTTCATTAACATTTATATTAGATCAGTTTATATTGCTTTAACATAATCTGTTTGGTATACCTGGCTGTCTCATGGTAGGTACACTATCACATCTTCATCAAGTTCATTCACAGCATGGTACCTGAGTCCAGGATCTAATATTTTTTGTTGTTAATGCATCATAAAGATACCTAAAGTTTAAGTGCCATGAAATTTCCTAAATATAAAGGAAATAAATCAGCACATCAAAGAAGTAGTATAAGAGTTAAAGTCCAATATTCACAAATTGTCTATTTTTTTAAAGACTTATTTATTTATTTTAGAGAGTGAGAAAGTGCGCTTCTGCACAAGTGGAGCACGGAGTTGGGAGAGGGACACAGGGAGAGAATTTTCCAGTAGATTCCCCATTGAGAGTGGAGCCTGACATGGGGCTCAATCTCATGACCTATGAGATCATGACCAGAGCTGAAACCAAGAGTTGAATGTTTAACCTACCTGGCACCCCCAGAAATTGTCTCTAAAATGTTTGAAATCCTTTTAAGCTGTGCTATCAATTCCTTTAATAAGATTTCTAATCAGGGCACTTGGGTGGCTCAGTGGGTTAAGCCTCTGCCTTCGGCTCAGGTCATGATCTCAGGGTTCTGGGATCGAGTCCCGCATCAGGCTTTCCGCTCGGCGGGGAGCCTGCTTCCCTCTCTCTCTCTCTGCCTGCCTCTCTGTCTACTTGTGATCTCTGTCTGTCAAATAAACAAGATCTTTAATAAAAAAGAAAAAAAAGATTTCTAACCAAACTGGGTCACTCGTCCTTTCTATGTGCTGATATACTACATGAATTCCTCTTATAATATTTAACAGTATTGTAACTACCTTTTTAGTGCCTGTTTTTTCCATACAATGACAAAAATATTTTAATTCTATGCCATATTTTTCTTTGACGGAGTTAAAGTCTCAACTTCAATGGTCCTTCTTTAGGATTTCTTTCCTGACTTCCTTGATTAGGATGTATTAGCTGTTAATTGCTCTAAGAGTAACCTATACATTTTAAAAGTACATATTACAATCAAATATTGATTTCTTTTACATATGGTCTATCATTCTATGCTCTCTGAGAACAGGATTGCATTTATGTTCTTCAGTACTTTATTCTCAGCACCTAACATGATGCCTGGAACAGTCAGTGTTCAACAAATATCTGTGTCATAAGTCATTATGCACTCTATAAATGCTAACTAGTTCTATCAATGGTTTTCAACTTTTTTTTTCCTACATGAAACCCTTTATTTCAATAAAATTATATGTACTATTACAAATTATACTCATAATAACTAAATATATATGTGTATATATACACACAAGTGTGTGTTGTATATGTATGAATATAAAAGAAATCATAAGTCAGTAAAAAAAAAAAAAGACAAAGAACCCAATTAAAAAATACCTGAGGACACTTTTCACTAAGAAGATATCAAATAGTCAATAAGCAAATAAGCATATGAAAATGTGCTTTCAGGGAAAAGCAAAATAAAACTATAATGAGGGAATAGCCAGCTAAAATAATATAGAATAGTTAAAGATAAAGTAACCTCCCACATTAAATATTAGTGGAAACATGGAGCAACTATAACCTTCATACAATGTTAGTAAGAATATAAATTTATGCAACAGTTTTGGACAACTATTTAGAAGTTTTTAATTAAACATGTATCTATTTAATGACTCAGTGATTCTATTTATCTCTATGTATCCAAGATAATAAGTGGATATATCAATAAAAGACCTCCAGGAAAATATTCACAGCAGGCTTATTCTAACAGTTAAAAACTGGAAACAAACTACCCATTAACAGGCAAATTAAGAAAATGCAGCATTATCACATAATGGAATACCACTCAAAATCGGGAAAAAAAAAGCAAATTGCTGTTACATCCAAAAATGGATAGATCTCAACATTATTATGTAGAGTAAAAGAATATAAACAAACAAAAACAAAATATATTTTTAAAAGTATAATTCTATGAAGTTCAAAAGCAGTTAAAACAAATCCATGTTTTAGAAGTCCAAATAATGGTTAGAGAGAGTTTCTATAGGCTTGGATTGTGCATGAGAGAAACGCACACCATTAAGTATTCTATATCTGGTCTCAGTAATAGTTATTCTGATGATATATATGTAAAAAAATACTTTGTTCATATAGTTAACATTAGTGTACTCTAGTAATATATGTCTCACTCTTTCAAAAGGAAAAATAGTGAGAGAAAACCTATGAAGAATAAAATGACAGGATTTGCCCTGACAGATATTAAGACTTGTGTTAATGACTGAGTTATTGATACAAGAATAAAGAAAGAAATCGATATAACACATGAGAGAGCAGAACAATCAACCTATTCATTGATGAATACTTGGCCTATGAGAGAGATTGTATTTCATATCACTGAGGAAAAGTATGGGATTTTCAGCTAATGATGCTGACACAATCAGTTTTCCACAGAAGGAAGAGAGGGAGGGAGGAAGAAAGGATGGATTCCTGCCTCAGACTCTCCACGAAAATCACTATCTAGTAGACTATAAACTTAGGGTAAAAGAACGATCCTTTAAGAGATTTAGAATAAAATATGGAAGACTATGTTCTTCATATTAAAAATCTATCATCTGTATAGTGTTCACTTGATCAAGCATTGTGCACTGCTAAGCACTTTCCAAGTTTATATTGATTTATTCACTCATGCAATCTTGACAGCCTACCACTATCCTCATTTGATAAATGAAGAAATTGGGCTTTAAGCATGCATTCGTTTTCCACTGATGAAAAATCACAAATCTACAAGCTGAAAACATCACAGATATATTCTCAACGTTTTTGTGGGTTAGGAACCCACACACTTTGGCTAGGATATCTGCTCCAGGACTCAGAAGGCTGAAATCAAGGTATTGGCTGGCTATGTCCTCACCTGAGGCTCCACTAGGAAAAGATTCCCTTTTAAGAGGTTGACAGAAATTTCCTTGGAGTATATGACTAAGGTCCCCGTTGTCTTGTTAGCAGATGTCTAGGGACCATTTTCAGGTCCTTCCCACATGAGCTTCTTTCTCACATCCTATCTGATGTTAGGACCTCTCCTTAGGCATAAGCCCTTGCACATTTCATTTGCTATAGCCTCAGAAAGGAGAAATCCCTTCTAAAGACTCACCTGGTTATGTCAGTCCCATCTCAATAATCTCCCCTCTGATTAAAAGTCAACTGATAAGTAACCTATCACAGGTATGATATCCCATCATATTCACAGGTTCTCCAATCATCAAAAAAGGGGGGGGGCGATTATACAGAGTAAGTGTACAAGAAGGGAGAAATCTTAGGGGACATCTTAGAATTCTGCTTACCACACACTATTTAAGTAATGTGCCTGAGATTACTCAGCTAGCATAGGAGGGAGTAAAGATTCAAAACCAGTATCACAGGCTTAGAACCATGTTCTCAATCACTGCATTATTATTTACATAGCAATGTCTTTTTATGAAAACGCAAACATTCAAATAATGGAAAAGAGTAATACATTTTCCTATTTTAAAAAATTGAAAAGTCTGATCCACAAAAGATGTGTTAGAGTCAAAAGACAAGCTACAAACAGGAAAACACGTCTGCAACTAATGAAAATGAGAGATAAGAGAGAAAGGGGAAGGGAAGAAGGAAAGAGAGAGATGTATATTTGTGTACTTGTATGACTATATAACAAATCCATAAGAAAAAAAAATTAGAAACTATTTGCAGCAAATAAGGAGATCACAAGAAATACTTTTCAAAGCCAGGACTTCCTGAGCAGGGGTGAATGGGTTCCTTTAATTTAGGGTTAGGTTGGATATTTAGATAATTTCTTAACAAAAGAAAATTCATTACTAAAATAACATTTGGTCTATAATCATTATGATTTTAATGGATTTTCTATGATATAAAGAATATACAAGATTGCTCATTACTACATTAAAAAGCTCTTGAGCTTTCTCCTTAACTCAGAAATCTAGATCAAAAACTCCTTTTTCTAAGTGACTATCCCTGAGTCATCACACATATCTGATGAAGATTCTGTACTGTCTCTTTCAAAATCCTAGTATGTTTGTTTTCCTTATATTCATTTACCACTAAATATGTATAACTGACCTTAGCAAAAATTTTAACTTTCCTGTGACTTCAACCTCCAAAAGCTTTTCTACACAGAGACTGCATAAATACATTTCATTATTTTGTAATGACATTTGTGACATTTTTAACAATTATTTTTGTAACATCTTGAATGTAGGTAAGTTACATTGTCAAAGCATATTTTTTAATTAAATTTCCAAAGGAAAATTTTTCCGATTGTATATGTAAGATGTTATTAACAAAAAGAAAAATAAAACAAGGCTGTTAGTAGATGATACAGTTTTAAAAAAGATGACTCCATCAGCCAGCAAGGAAAATGTCTCCAGAAGATTTAACACAGACATTGAGGTAACAAAAGCCAGTCAGTCTAATATTTAGTTGTACAAAGCTTGTTCAACCTCACATAAAGCATAAACAATCAATTTTGGAACAATGGGAAAAAATACAATTAAATATTTTTTTTTAAAAAGAAAGAAAAAAAATGACAAGGCTTTACATTAAGAGAATCCCTTGAGTTTTTTGTTACTTCGTTATACATTTAAATCTAGAAAGGAAAAGAAATATGATAGGTGAAGGAATTTTTAAAAACTTGCAAATACTTATTTCCTATTCACTTTCAAAACCAGAAGAGTGTTTGCAACTTGTTTATTCTAACTGTGTCTGAAGATTAGGATGAAGTTATTATAAAACATAGGAGAAAAAGCTGGCATAGTAGAGTGAGACAAAGGAAATAAATCTAAGTAAAGTTACCTCACAAAAGTCTTAGGAGTTGTTTGCTGAGAGGTAATAAAGCTTAATATAGACAAGAAAAAGTAACAATAAAGTGGATCAAACATGGAACTTTTATTTTTGAGTATCACAGTCAATAAATGGAAAGACATTTTCATACTAGCCACAAAAGCAAACAATAAAAAAAAGAATTTAGGGACGCCTGGATGGCTCAGTTGGTTAAGCCGCTGCCTTCGGCTCAGGTCATGATCCTGGCGTCCTGGGATCGAGTCCCGCATGGGGCTCCTTGCTCAGCGGGGGGCCTGCTTCTCCCTCTGCCTCTGCCTGCCACTCTGTCTGCCTGTGCTCGCTCTGACAAATAAAATAAATAAAATCTTTAAAAAAAAAGAATTTAAAAAAATAGCATAAACCTGTGATAAAATTCTCTTTTTTTAAAGATTTTATTTATTTGAGAGGGAGAGAGAAAGAGAGAAAGCAAGAGAGAGGGAGACAGCATGAGTGGGGGAGGAGAGAGGGAGAGGCAGACTCCCTGTTGAGCAGGGAGCCCAATTTGGGCTAGGATCATGATCTGAGCAGAAGGCTGATGCTTAACAGACTGAGCCACCTAGGAGCCCCCAATGACAAAATTCTTAATCAGCTTCTTAGAACACACTTAAAAGGAAGAGTTGAAAGAGAAACTGAATAATAGAACAGAAAGAATAGAATGTATAGAACATGAAAAAGGAAAGGAAAAAGTTCTCAGTGACAGTTTTTAGTTTTCTGTGGGTTTTTTTTTTAAGGAAAGAAAAGAGTAAATAAAAGGACTAGGGCATCAGTAAGGCTACAAAAATGGTAACAGAGTAAAAACAAGACATACTTCTTTTTAAAACAAACATGTAAATGAAGTTCATACATTGCCAAAACATAAGCAAAGTTGTTCTAATGTAAAAGACTATCAAAAAATGATTTAAATTGATTTAAAATATAAATAAAAATTTAGGTATATCGTCCTATATGAGACTATATATATATATATACTTGTTTGTGTAGTATTCTATGATTGAGCAATAGTCCATATAATTTCCAGATAAGAGCAATTAGAGGGGCACCTGGGTGGCTCAGTGGGTAAAGCCTCTGCCTTCGGCTCCAGTCATGGCAGGGTTCTGGGATCGAGCCCCATATCAGGCTCTCTGCTCAGCAGGGAGCCTGCTTCCTCCTCTCCCTCTCTCTGCTGCCTCTCTGCCTACTTGTGATCTCTATCTGTCAAATAAATAAATAAAATCTTCAAAAAAAAAAAAGAGCAATTAGACAACTCATAAAATAAGTTATGGTTTTATATGTATACCTTCAATCATACACAATCTTATTTGAGGAAAATATTTTGCTTGAATTGGGGTAATTATTTTTAGCTTAGAACTAGAATATTTGAATTTCTCAGAAATGTCATATGTTTGAGTGTGGTTTACGGGGCCATATTTTCTGGGTAGAATCACAGCTCTTCTTACTGGTTTCCTAATTTGGTGTATATGTGTTAAGTTCTGTGTGTTCTATTTTCCTCATTTGTGAAGTAAATATTATTAACAGTACATTTTTTATTTTCAGCAGGGACACAGATTCAAAACTCAGCATTTTCCTTTGGTCCTCATATAAAGCATGCAAAATAACAAATAAACATTAAAGAATACATTACATTTTTGGTACAAGGTAACAGTTATCTCCTACCATTTTAATCTATTTCACAGCTAAAAGAAATGGTAGCAGCCCTCTGAAAGGCTATAAAGAAAGGAAACACAAAGAGACTTAAGAAGAGACCAGTAAGAAGATCTCAGAAAATACCAGATTGAGAACATTTACAAAGGGTGAAGAAAAGACCCTGACGTGAAAAATACATATATACTGTTTGTAATAAAAGATAAAGACAATGGGATCTGTAGTATTATCAGAATTTGAGAGGAGCCAGGGAATCAGTCCATTGCAAAAGTAAATAAAGCAGGACTATTTTAATAATATTGTCTGCATTTGAACACCAGATAAGAAGACACTATGAGTTGTGAATGGCAGATAACCTGGAAGAAACACTTTCTCTCTAAAGGAAACTTGGCAAGAGGCTGATCCAGAACAATTGACACAGTAAGATTCACATAATAAAAATGAAAGTGATATTAGCATGGTTAGAAGGATATTATAAGAAAAATAAAGACAAGATCAGAAAAGTATACTTATTTGGAAAACGTGCCAAAAGAACATTGTACAAAAGAAAATAAATATGTTAATTAAGATTTTATTATAAAATTAAATATTATTTGCAAACTAATTATCTCTATAAAGATCACAAGGCAGGGTAGAAGAATTCAGGGAACAAATGGTAAGAAATAGAAGCAGATAAAATATGAGCTGGCAGAACTATGTGAAATGCAGTAAAAGTAGTTACAGAAATAGCAAATTGAAAGAAGAGGGAAGAAAAATGGTAATTGTAGAAACCACAGCACGGAACATGGAAAATGGAAATAGAAAAAAGTAAAGAAGACAAAAGGAAGAAAGAGAGCCAGAGGGAGCCAAAGAAAGAATGACAGAAAAGAAAAAAAATAGAAATTTAACATAAAGAGTTGAAAAATACTACACGGGAAATTACAGATGCAGAGAAACATGCAAAGGCAAGCCAACACATGCAAAACTGCAGTCCCTCATGAAGAAAATCAAGCCATAACTCAATAAACTTACCTAAAATAAAAGGTGATTCAACCCCACATACTTAAAGAGACCACCACATACCACAAAATATTGACGTGTAACACGGAACACAAAGATGTCCTATAAAAGGCATCGCCCTTCAATATAAAGTCAGAGTTCTTGAGCAACCAAAGAGGAAACACAAACCAGTTACACAAAGAAAAATCAGGCTGGTCTCAGATTTCTTTACTTAGCACTAGAATATAGGTGAAGAACACTTGTAAAGCTACTAGGGAAATAAACTGAAATCCAGTAAATCATCTTTCAAAAACAAAGATCACAAATACTTGAATATGTACAAATTCAGAGAATATTTTTCTTTTGAATCCTTCCCTAGGAAATGAAAAAAATATGAACTTCATCCAACACAAGATAAAGAGGAGAATTACTGTAAAAGAACTAACAGCAAGTATTAAATATATTTAACTCTAGAAATTAAGTCATGCCTGGAATTTAGGATTGCCAAGAAGAAAATATATGTAACATGCCCTAACCATGTAGAGATACTGTAACTAATAAAATTTAAGAAAGGAAGTGGGAAAGACAAGACAGCAGTAAGAGCAATATGTTTGATTCTTTATAAGAACTTAGAATAATATATATATTATATACTAATATAATATATATATTAAAGCTAACATAAGGCAATATTTTATGAATATGTTAATAGCAAAATGAAAAATCTTAGAAGGTAAATTTAAAACTAAAAATAAAATATTATTGAAGGCATATACTGATTTTACAACTACTTATGTGGGAACAAATAGGTATATCACTTGGGAAAGACTTTTTACAAAACCTAAACAATTAAAAAGATAAACAAACAATATGACAACCAATAGTGACAAGTAAGATCTGTAATATGGACAATGGAAATGGCTTAGCTCTTTTAAAAACCACACACAAACACATATCTAAACTGAAAATCGCATATATAAAACAACATTCATATATACATATGAATGTTGTTTTTTATACACACACACACATACACACCACAATTTCGTTTTTCATTCATCATACTTAGGCTGTTTTCATGTCTTGGCTACTGTAAATAGTACTGCAATGAATATGGGGGTAGAGATGGCTCTTCAAGAGAGTGAATTCATATCCTCTCAATATATATCCAAAAGAGGTATTGCTGAATTATATGGTTGTTCTGTTTTTAATATTTTGAGTACACTCTACATTGTTTTTCATAATGGCTGCACCAATTTACATTTCCACTAATATTGTATCAGCATTCCTTTTTCTCCACATCCTCAAAAAAAAAAAAAAAAAAGAATTCATAGAAGCAGAGAGTAGATGGTGGTTGCCAGGGGTGGGTGGTACAGAAAATAGGTACAGTGAGCAGGTACAGAAAATAGGTAAAAGTGATCAAAGATTAGAAATTTCTTGTTATAAGATAAATAAATTCTAGGGCGCCTGGCTCAGTGGGTTAAGCCTCTGTCTTCGGCTCAGGTCATGATCTGAGGGTCCTGGGATAGAGTTCCGCATCAGGCTCTCTGCTAGGCAGGGAGCCTGCTTCCTCCTCTCTCTCTCTCTCTGCCTGCCTCTCTACCTGTGATCTCTCTCTGTCAGATAAATAAATAAAATCTTAAAAAAAAAAGATAAATAAATTCTAGGAACATAATGTAGAGCATTACAACTGTAGTTAATACTGTATTGTGTATTTAAAAGTTGCTAAAAGAATAGATCTTAAAGGTTTGCAAAACACATACACAAAAATGTTGTAACTATATGAAGTAATGGATGAGTTAACTAACATTGTGGTTATTTCACAGTATATAACATATATGAAGCCATCATATTGTATACCTTAAACTTAAATAATTTTTCTCTATCAATTATATCTCAATAAAGCTGAGGGGTAAAAAGAAACAGTAATATACTTATAGAGTCTAGTAAAATATATGCCATTCCATAATGATAGGTTGGGTACTGAAATATTTCTAAATCAGTTTTATGTACATCAACTAATAAGGCCTTATTTCTCTTGGAATTCATCCAGAAACAAAAATCAGTTGAAAATATGCAAGGTACATAGACTGAAATAGTCAAATAGTAGCTGACTTATTTTGAGAATTAACCAAGGCAATTCCAACCACAAATGGCACCATGGAAAAAAGAGAAATAGATTTGGGTATTTAGATATTAACTTTATTAAATATTTTCAGGGCAAGAATTTCCTAGTGTGCTTTATTTGCTTCTTTAAAACCACCTTTAAAAAACAAAAAATAAATAAGTCATTCTGAAAATTTTCTATTAACAAACTTCAAAAAAAGATTTTTATGTCATCCTCAGCTCTTGAAAATATGAGTTTTTTTTAACCGTCTTTAATCTTGCAAAGTAAACTGCTAGCTATTTTTGTGAAAGCAATTTCAATTGCAGTTTAATTGCAAGTCAGCAGATAACTGTGGTATCTTTGGTCCTTGATCTACATCAGGATCAAAGTTGCTGACCAGATTCAGCAGAACGTTTGTTATGAGTAGTCTCTCTGGGATGATAATGATTGTCCATTGAAACTGATTTTTTCCATAGGAAGTCTCTATACACAACTATTCTAAGAAACAGATCCAATAATACTGTGAAAGATAATAAAGTAAAAAAAATGTATAATTTTTCTAGATTCCGGTTATTTTAAAATACCAATAGCCATAAGATAATATTAACTTTTATTATTTACATTGAAAATATATAAATTACAGGCAATTTCAGATAATATATTTAGAAAAACAAAGTGCAGGTACTTCAAGTTATTAGAGTAAAAAAAAGCTTATTCTTCCACTGATAATCATATTTAATTAAGTAAATATATATTCATCAAAATAGACATTTCCATTTGCTTCAGAGTTTGGTAGTTTTCTTAGAAGAAGTCCAAGAAACTGAGTCCCTTTCAGACTTTATAGTGAAGTACGGTTGAGCCTAATTATTTTGAATCATTCGTTATGTACTTTATTTCATACATCTTAACAGTGATTTTCAAACAAAATCATTTCTAAAGTACATTTTGCAAACTTAATTTACATTTTCTTTCCTCTACTTCTCTCCACAATGACAGGGATACAAAATTGTTAAACTAAAGGACAAATAGTCTATAAATTCTAGAGGGAGATAATGGAACATTTTTGTAACCTGAAATTTAGCAAGATGGCTCATTACAAGGCCTACAGTGGTGCATCTCTTACATTCTAGGCATATAAACTGATTTGAGAACATGGAGTAGTTTTGCTGCAGTAATTAAGCCTGCTCCCCACCCCCCCGCAAATTCTTAGATCAACTTTGATCACAATCTGAATTTTCACTTTATAAAATACACTACCTTATTAGGAATTTGAGCAACGATGTGTGATTATGGTAGAAATCTTTGTAAGGGAAAATAAACTGAACACTCATTCTTAGGAATTCAAAAGTCAGATAGGAGAACAAAGTTTACTATATCATCACTAATTGATACTACTTTGTTGAAGACTAGTAATAACATTATCAGATATGCACAGATTTTGTATTACTTGTAGATTACCATGAACAAGAGGAGCAGTCAGGTGTCACTCTCTAAAGCAATGAAAAAGCTGGCTTTTTCCAAAACCCAGCTAAATATAACAGAGAAGGTCACAGGGGATGCTTGCTTCTCTTTCATTCTCGTTCTTTCCCTTCCTCCTACCCTCCTCTCTCCCTCCCTCTCTGTCTTTCTCCTTCTTTCTCTCTCTTTCCTTTCCATTCCTTTCCTTTCCTTTCTTTCCCTTCCCTTCCTTTCCCTCATTTTGAAAGAGTCACATTTAATAAGGAAAACTCTTCCAAGAGTAGAGTTGTACATTTGTGAACAACCTGGCTTCTCATAAAAAATCATCTGGGGAGCATTTTAGCAGTACTGATGTGCAGGGCCCAAGCTTAACTGGTCTAGGATAGGACCAAGGCATGTATACTTGCTTACTTAAACTCTAAAGTGATTCTCCTGTGCAGACATGTTCAAATGAGAACTTTTATTGTTTTTATTTCTCAAGCTTACACAAGATTTTCCAATGAAGCTTCCCTTCTTGGCTTTGGTTTCTGCCTCATAACCTCCAGAACCTACCTTCAGTACTATGGATCTCAGTACCACAGCCACCTAGAATTATCATTATTTCTTAAGTATTTATACGTCCTGACTGAAGCTGAGAGACTAAAATTCTCAATGTCTGACAGAGATAGTAGGAATCTGTATTCTTCATGGGTATCTTGGTTGCTTCTGATGAAGAGAACACAAGGACATACTAAGAAAAAGCTGGAGTCCACAGGACTATAATCTTTGAAGTTGGTCAGATGAGAATTTACACACTTATTCCAATGTTTCTTGCAATCATGACAAGAGGCAAGTTGATACATCTCTCCCAGATAAAAACAGTACCACTTCCAGGTCCTGTTGTGGAGATTACGTTTACCGAATTTAAATTAGAATTTAGCACAGTGACTGGCATATATGTAAATATTAAATAAATATTATCTTGCAACATTATTTACCTGTTGGCCCTATTCAATTACTCTGATCTATCCAACCAACTACCTTACACACATTGGTAAGAACGTCATAATCAGAATTTTCTATGGGGCCTCAGCTTCAGATGATTTTAGCTATTCCAAAGATACCTGACGTCGACTCCAGTGATAATAGTTATACACATTTTACAGTATAAAGATAAACACACATCATTATTAAATCTAATATTGGTTCCTATGAAATCACTTTTATGTGGATGAAGAAAAAATTCTGCATAAATGAAAAGACTACTGTAGATGGTTAGAAAAACTAAAGAGTATTTAGTATAATGTAGTACCTCCACTCCCCAGAAAATACTAATACCTTCATAAATCTTGCTTGAGGTACAGAACAAAATAGGATAAGGGTGGTATAGAGAATCACTTCTTCACTCATCTAGACTTCCTGGGTTTGAGATGTTCTGAGATGCATTATTTGTATTATAGACAGCTAAAAAGTAACCTTAGCACACAAGGGAGCAAGCTTAAAGAGTAAATTCTCTCTTTTCACTTGGATTCCTAGTTCTCCAAAGAAAAGGAATGCACTGTCAGCATGGACTAACACACCGGGAAAGCATTCACTTCACAGTTCTGAGTTGGTTGGTCTTTTGCTGAGTCTATATATAATTATCTTGACAGCCATGTGAATCACTGACCCAATCATCTGTGGTTAGAGTAATAGGCTCGGTTTTATCGTCCAGAAAGAATACCAGATGGGACAAGTTGAATTACTTTTCTTGTGGTTGAGGGGCAATTTGAGTTCTTGTTCTCCACTCCTAGAGTACATTTACCAATAGTGATAATGGAAGACTCACAAACAGACAAGAAAGAAAAGCTACAGTTTGTTGGACAGGGAAAAAGCATAGGCATAATAGCACAGGGTTTTACATTGCGATTGCTATTCAATAAATGTTTGCTTTTAAAACTAAAAGACTTGAATCCACTAAACACTGATCTCTAAACACATACATAAGCAAAAAATAATTATATCCATTTCTTGCTTATTATACCATAATTTGTTAATATTAATCTTTTTTTTTTTTTAGGATTTTCCTTCAGTTTGATAAAAGGAGTGAGTAAAAATCCATCAGATTTACTTGCATGTAGTCCATTGCAGTACCCCAGAGAACAAACAGGGATTCTGAATAGTTTTGCCTCTAGGAATAAATTTTAGGAAGTTGGAAATAGCTTAGCTTTTGATAAGTCTCAGAGGTAATTCAATGAGTGGACTTAACAGAAGGGAGATAAGGCTGTCCAAAAGTTTAATGTTGATATTATTCCTAAATAGGTGCTAAAGTTTTTTAAGTCTAAAGTGAAATGATATGGATGTCTATTAATCATATGTTAAACTAGCAAGCCATTTAAATTGGATAACTGAAACTTGTAGATGAATATGCAAATTTTTAATATAGTGAATCGGCCTGTAGAGGGTAAAATAGCAATAAATCTTCAAATGCCATGATAAATATTGATTTAAAGTGGTAGTTTCCATAACAAGCAATATGACAAACTAAATGCAAAAAAAAAAAAAAAAAAAGCTTCTGAGTACCTCGTACCTAAAAATGCTGATTAAAATAAAAGGGAAAAAAAAAATGTAGACTGCGTTGGCAGTCCTCCATCCTCTCTATTTAAAAGCAAACAACAAGAAAAGAATCCATGCAGGAGGCTGCTGTGCACTAGAGCCATGGAGCTGAACTAAGGAAATGGATCTGATTGTAGAACTTTGCAAAAAGCCCACATTCCCAAAAGACAACACACGTGGTGAGTGACTTTAGAGAGGAAAAAAAAAAAACCAATCCCAAACAAATAGAAACTTGTCTTCATAAAGGAGAAAGTGCATAAAAATGACCTGTTTGGGTCTTGGTTCTAATTGCAAAGGAAGAAAGAGAAACATCTGCCAGGAAGGAGGGCAGAGTATACACTATACCTTTGTCCTAAAGAACCCAAATTTAGACTCAACATAACAGGATAATGGTATCCTATAAAACCGAAAGAAACAAACACATAAATACACTGAAGAGGATATTTATTTTTATTTTTATTTTTTAAAAGATTTTATTTATTTTTTTTGACAGAGAGAGAGAGATCACAAGTAGGCAGAGAGGCAGGCAGAGAGAGAGGAGGAAGCAGGCTCCCGCCGAGCAGAGAGCCTGATATGGGGCTTGATCCCAGGACCCTGAGATCATGACCTGAGCTGAAGGCAGAGACTTAACCCACTGAGCCACCCAGGTGCCCCTGAAGAGGATATTTTTAAAACAAAGATAGAAAGAGACACCAAAGATAAAATTTAATGAACAAAAACAAACAATAAATCACTAAATACAAAGAATATGAGCCATAATAACTAATAAGCAGAAAAACTGACAAACTGTAGCCCCAGCTATAAAAAACTGTCTGTATAGGGACGCCTGGGTGGCTCAATTGGTTAAGCGGCTGCCTTCGGCTCAGGTCATGATCCCAGCGTCCTAGAATCGAGTCCCACATCAGGCTCCTTGCTCGGCAGGGAGCCTGCTTCTCCCTCTGCCTCTGCCTGCCTCTCTGTCTGCCTGTGCTCTCTCTCTCTCTAACTAAAAAATAAATAAAATCTTTAAAAAAAATTTAAAAACTGTCTGTATAAACCATAATACAAAAAATAAAAATGTTTTTTAAAATATATGAGAATATTTTAAAAGTGCAAGTAAAAACAGACTATTAAAACTGACAAGTGTTTGGGCAAAAAAGGAGAATGTCTAGAAATGAAAATTCAATAACTGAAATTAAAACATCGGCATCCGGTTTAAACAGTAAAATGTATATAACTAAAGACTGAAAGGTACATATAAAGATATAAAGATGTTACACAAAATGCTACACACAGAATGGAAGATGAAAAATGTGAAATACAATTAGAAGATACTAAGGTCTGACAATGGGCTAATTTAAATATCAAAAAACCAGGGGAAATAAAGAAAAGACAGTATTTAAAAAAATAATGACTAAAGATTTTATTAACTGATGAAAAAAAAAAATCATAAGATCCAAGAATGGGGGGGAGAGGCAAGATGGCGAAGGAATAGCTGACTGAAATGACATCAGATCCCAGGAGTTCACCTAGATAGGTATCAAATCATTCCGAACACCTACAAACTCAACAGGAGATAGAAGAGAAGAGCAGCAGTTCTAGGAACAGAAAATCTACCACTTTCTGAAGGCGTACATTTTTCTGCGGTCTTTGCCACCCTTTTAGTATTTTATTCTCTCATTCATATATTCTTATCTGGATAAAATGACAAGGTAGAAAAACTCACCACAAAAAAAAGAACAACAGGCAGTACCAACAGCTAGGGACCTAATCAATATGGACATTGGTAATATATCAGAACTAGAGTTCAGATTGATGATTCTCAAGGTGCTAGCTGGGCTCAAAAAAGGCATGAAAGATATTATAGAAACCCTTTCTGAAGAAATAAAATCCCTTTCTGGAGAAATAAAAGAATTGAAATTTAACCAAGTTGAAATAAAAAAAGCTATTAATGATTATAATATAATGATATTATATTATTATATAATTATAATTACATACTAT
>ML109119.1:33013-65195 GCA_003697995.1 Taxidea taxus jeffersonii
CAAATGACAGAGAATAAAGAAGCTGAGTAAAAGAGAGACAAATAACTACTGGACAATGAAGGGAGAATTTGAGAGATAAGTGATACCATAAGAGAAACAATATTAAAATAACTGGGATTCCAGAAGAAGAAGAAAGAGAGAGAGAAAGGCAGAAGGTATATTGGAATGAATTATAGTAGAGAATTTTCCTAATATGGCAAAAGGAACAAGCATTAAATGCCTCTTGGATTTTCCAAGAGGCACAGAGAAGCCCCCTCAAAATCAATAAAAAGAGGCCTACAGCCTGTCATCTAATAGTAAAATTTACTAGTCTTAGTGACAAAGAGAAAATCCTGAAAGTAGCTCAGGACAAGAGGTCTGTAACATACAATGGTAGAAATATTAGACTGCCAGCAGACTTATCCAGAGACCTAGCAGGCCAGAAAGAACTGGAATGATATATTCAGAGCACTAAATGAGAAAAGTCTGCAGCCAAGGATACTATATCCAACTAGTCTGTCATTGAAAATAGGAGAAATAAAAAGCTTCCAGGACAAACAAAAACTAAAAGAATTTGCAAACACCAAACCAGCCCTACAGGAGATATTGAAAAGGGTCCTCTAAGCAAAGAGAGAGCCTAAAAGTAGTAGACCAGAAAGGAACAGAGACAATACACAGTAATAGTCACCTTACAGGCAATACAATGGCACTAAATTATATCTTTCAATAGTTACCCTGAATGTAAATGGGCTAAATGCCCCAATCAAGAGACACGGTACCAGAACGGATTAAAAAAAAAAAAAAAAAGTCAAAATGCTGTCTACAAGAAACTCATTTAGACCCAAAGACACCTCTAGATTTAAAGTGAGGGGGTGGAAAAAATTTTACCATGCTAGTGGCTATCAAAAGAAAGCTGGGATGGCAATCCTTATATCAGATATATTAGATTTTAAGACAAAGACTATAATAAGAAATGAGGAAGGACATTATATCATACTTAAAAGAACTATCCAACAAGAAGATCTAACAATTTTAAATATCTATGCCCCTAACATGGGAGCAGCCAACTATATAAACCAATTAATATCAAAATCAAAGAAACACACCGACAATAATACAATAACACTAGGGAACTTTAACACCCCCCTCACTGAAATAGACAGATCATCCAAGCAAAAGATCAACAGGGAAATAAAGGCCTTAAAATGACACACTGGACCAGATGGACATCACAGATACATTAAAAATGTTCCATCCCAACAGAATATGCATTCTTCTCTAGCACACATGGAACATTCTCCAGAACAGATCACATCCAGGGTCACCTCAGGTTTCAACCAGTACCAAAAGATTGGGATCATTCCCTACATATTTTCAGACAACAATGCTCTGAAGATAGATCTCAATCACAAAAAGAAAGTTGGAAAGAACTCAACACATGGAGGCTAAAGAACATCCTACTAAAAAAATGAATGGGTCAACCAGGAAATTAAAGAATAATTGAAAAAAATCATGAAAATAAGTGAAAATGAAAAACACAACTGTTCGGGGCGCCTGGGTGGCTCAGTGGGTTAAGCCTCTGCCTTCAGCTCGGGTCATGATCTCAGGGTTCTGGGATCGAGTCCCACATTGGGCTCTCTGCTCAGCAGGGAGCCTGCTTCCTCCTCTCTCTCTGCCTGCCTCTCTACCTACTTGGGATATCTCTCTCTGTCAAATAAATAAATAAAAAGTCTTTAAAAAAAAAAACACAACTGTTCAAAATCTTTGGGACACAGCAAAGGTGGTCCTGAGAGGAAAGTATATAGCGATACAAGCCTTTCTCAAGAAACAAAAAAGGTCTCAAGTATACAACTCTACACCTAATGGAGCTGGAGAAAGCACAACAATGAAAGCCTAAACCCTGCAGGAGAAGAGAAATAATAAAGAGCAGAAATCAATGATAAAGAAACCAAAAGAACAGTAGAACATATCAATGAAACCAGGAGCTTACTCTCTGGAAGAATTAATAAGTTTGATAAATCCCTGGTCAGACTTACCAAAAAGAAAAGAGAAAGGACCAAAATAAATAAAATCATGAATGAAAGAGGAGAGATCACAACCAACACCAAAGAAATACAAACAATTATAAGAACATATTATGAACAACTATAAGTCAGCAAATTTGACAAGCTGGAAGAAATGGATGCATTCCTAGAGACATATAAACTACCAAAACTGAACCAGGAAGAAAGAGAAAACCTGAACAGCCCCATAACCAGTAAGAAGATTGAAGCAGTCATCAAAAATCTCCCATTAAGGGACGCCTGGGTGGCTCAGTTGGTTAAGCGGCTGCCTTCAGCTCAGGTCATGATCCCAGCGTTCTGGGATCGAGTCCCACATCGGGCTCCTTGCTGGGCAGGGAGCCTGCTTCTCCCTCTGCCTCTGCCTGCCTCTCTGTCTGCCTGTGTTCGCTCTCGCTCTCTAACTAATAAATAAATAAATAATATTAAAAAAAAAAATCTCCCATTAAGAGCCCAGGGCCAGATGCCTTCCCAGAGGAATTCTACCAAACATTTTAAGAAGAATTACTACTTATTCTCCTGAAACTGTTCAAAATATAGAAATGGAAGGAAAACATCCAAACTCATTTGATGAAGCCAGCATCATGTTAATCCCAAAACTAGACAAATACCCCATCAAAAAGGAGAATTACAGACCAACATCTTTGCTGAACACAGATGAAAAAATTCTCACCAAAATACTAGCCTAGGATCCAACAGTACACTAAATGGATTATTCACCATGACCAAGTGGGATTTATTCCTGGGCTGCAAGGTTGGTTCAACATCCACAAATCAACCAATGTGATACAATACATTAATAAAAGAGAGAACAAGAACCATATGATACTCTCAATAGATGCTGAAAAAGCATTTGAAAAAGTACAGCATCCTTTCTTGATAAAACTCTTCATAGAGTAGGCACAGAGGGTACCTACCTCAATACCATCAAAGTGACCTATAAAAAACCCACTGCAAATATCATTCTCTAGGAGGAAAATCAGAGAGATTTTCCCCTAAGGTCAGGAACACAGAAGAGGCATCCACTATCACCATGGCTATTCAACATAGTACTAGAAGTCCTAGCCCTGGCAATCAGAGAATAAAAAGAAAGAAAAGGCATCTGAATCAGCAAAAAAGAATTCAAACTCACTATTTGCAGATGATATGATACTTTATGTGGAAAACCCAAAAGACTCCACTCCAAAACTGCTAGAACTTATGCAGGAATTTAGTAAAATGTCAGGATATAAAATCAATGCACAGAAATCAGTTGCATTTCTATACACCAACAAGACAGAAGAAAGAGAAATTAAGGAGTCAATCCCACTTACAATTGCACCCTTAACAATAAGATACCTAGGAATAAACCTAACCAAAGAGGCAAAGAATCTATACTCAGAAAACTATAAAGTACTCATGAAAGAAATTGAGGAAGACACAAAGAAATGGAAAAACATTCCATGCTCATGGGTTGGAAGAACAAATATAGTGAAAATGTCTATGCTACCTAAAGCAATCTACACATTTAATGTAATCCCTATCAAAATACCTAAAGCAATCTACACATTTAATGTAATCCCTATCAAAATATCATCCATTTTTTTCAAAGAAATGGAACAAATAATCCTAAAATTTATATGGAATCAGAAAAGACCCCAGATAGCCAGAGGAATGTTGAAAAAGAAAGCCAAAGTTGGTGGCATCACAATTCCAGACTTCAAGCTCTAATACAAAGCTGTCATCATCAAGACAGTATGGTACTGGTACAAAAACAGACACACAGATCAATGGAACAGCAGAGGGAGCCCAGAAATAGACCCTCAACTCTATGGTCAACTCATCTTCGACAAAGTAGGAAAGAATGTCCAGTGGAAAAAAGACAATCTCTTCAACAAATAGTGTTGGGAAAACTGGACAGACACATGCAGAAGAATGAATTTGGGCCATTCCCTTAAACCACACACAAAAATAGACTCAAAATGGATGAAAGACCTAATGTGAGACAGGAATCCCTCAAAATCCTTGAGGAGAACACAGGCAGCAACCTCTTTGGCCACAGCTGCAGCAACTTCTTCCTAGAAACATCACCAAAGGCAAGGGAAGCCAAGACAAAAATGAACTATTGGGACTTCATCAAGATCAAAAGCTTTTGCATAGCAAAGGAAACAGACAACAAAACCAAAAGACCAAATGGGAAAAGATATTTTCAAATGACATATCAGAAAAAGGGCTAGTATCCAAAATCTATAAAGAACTTATCAAACTCATTACCCAAAAAACAAATAATCCAATCAAGAAATGGGCAGAAGACATGAACACACATTTCTGCAAAGAAGACATCTAGATGGCCAACAGACAAATGAAAAAGTGCTGAACATCACTCAGAATCAGGGAAATACAAATAAAAACCACAATAAGATACATCCTAATACCAGTCAGAATGGCTAAAATTAACAAGTCAGGAAATGACAGATGTTGGAGAGGATGCATAGAAAGGGGAACCCTTCTACATTGCTGGTAGGAATGCAAGCTGGAGCAGTCACTCTGGAAAACAGCATGGAAGTTCCTCAAAAAGCTGCAAATAGAGCTACCCTACCACCCAGCAATCGTACTACTGGGTATTTACCCTAAAGATACAAATGTGATCCGAAGGGGCACATGCACCTGAATGTTTATAACAGCCATGTCCACAATAGCCAAACTATGGAAAGAACCTAGATGTCTATCAACAGATGAATGAATAAAGAAGAGGTGGTATAAATATATACAATGGAATGCTATGCATTCATCAAAAGAAATGAAATCTTGCCATTTGTAACAATGTGGATGGAACTAGAGGATATTATGCTGAGTGAAATAAGCCAATCAGAGAAAGGCAATTATCATATGATCTTCCTGATATGAAGAATTTGAGAGGCAGACTGAGGGGTCTGGGGGGTAGGGAAGGAAAAAATGAAACAAGATGGGATCGGGAGAGAGACAAACCTAAGAGACTCTTAATCTTACAAAACAAACTGAGGGTTGTCGGGGGAGAGGGGTTAGGGAGAGGGTGATGGGGTTATGAACATAGGGGATGGTATGTGCTATGATGAGTGCTGTGAAATGTGTAAACCTGGCGATTTCACAGACCTGTACCCCTGGGCAAATAATATATTATATATTAATAACAATAATTTAAAAAAATACAAGAATAGCCCCCAAGTTTTAAACAGAATAAAAAAAAACATACCTATACATGTGAAAGGAGGATACTAAACATTCAGATAGAAAAGACAGATGCTTTATAATGGAAAAAACTTTACACTGAATGCTGACTACTCTCAACATTGATTTTCTCAGTATGTCCAGCCCTTGAGGTCAAAACTATTTTCCTAATAACACTGCACTCATTCTGTTAGATAATCTTACTTTTTATATATAATATTATTGATTTGGGTTTTTTTTCTTTTACTAAGTTTGGTCAGGTTGTTTTAAGGATATATAAATTTTGTTGATCTTTTCTGTTCTTGTCTATTTTTGTCTTTGTTAAATTTCTCTATCATGCATCTGTTTTTAGCTTCATTGATTTTTTTTTTTTTTAACTTTTATTACCTCCTCCCTTCCACTGATTCTGGTCCACTTATCTCTTCTTTTACTAGCTGGTAATGTAAATCTTAGGTTTCTGGCTTTAGAAGCATTGAGGATAACATTTAAACTTTCCCTCCATGAACTGTTTTGCCTGTATCACATGAATGTTTATATGTGGCATTATTTTTTGCTACTTCCCTTCTAAACACTTTCTTCTAGCACTTCTGATTTCACCTTTGGCTGCTGAATTGTTTAAAAATGTGTTTTCTAGAGGTACCTGGGTGGTTCAGTCAGTTAAGCATCTGCCTTTGACTCCACTCCTGATGCTAGGATCCTGGGATCAAGCCGCCAAGTTGGGCTTCCTGCTCAGTGGGAAGTCAGCATCTCCCTCTTCCTCTGCCCCCCCCATGCATATACATGTTCTTTCTCCCTCTCTCTAATAAATAAATAAATAAATCTTTTAAAAATGTGTTGTCTAATATTTAGATATTTGGATTTTCCCCTTATTGTTGTAGATTTTTAATTTAACTTTGCTGTGGTCAGCAAACATTGTATGTCTTCAATGCTTTTAAATTTATGGATATATATATTACAACCAAGCATGTAGTCTATCTTGGTGAATATATAATGAGAACTTCAAAAGAATATGCATACTCCAATTAATGAATATAAAGTCCTAAAAATGTCAACTGCATCAAGTGTTTGCCAATTTTTTTTAAGATATTCTAGATTTCACTTATTTATACTTTTACTTTTATGTTAAAATATTCTACTACACATTTTGTGGATCATACATATTTATTCTTGTATCTTAACTTTCTTTTTTAATTGTGCAATATCTCTTTTATCTTTATCTTTTTTTAAGATTTTTTTATTTATTAGAGAGATTGAGCAATTGAGCACAAGCAGGGGAGCAGCATGCAGAGGGAGAGGGAGAAGCAGGCTCCCCATTGAGGAGGTAGCCCAATGCAGTGCTCAATCCCAAGACCCTGGGATCATGACCTGAGCCAAAGGCAGAGGCTTAACCAACTGACCCACCCCGGTGAGGCACCCAGCCTCTATCTTTATCTTGAAGATAAAGATATTTTATCAGTCCTTAAAATAGGTATTCTGGTCTCTTGATGTGTATCCTTTTGTAGTCAAAACAGTGAGGTCCTGTTCTCTTATCCACTTGGAAGATCTCTGCAATGAGCAAACTATTAAGTATTCAGTAATTAGAGCATTTACAACAATAAAATGTAAGCAATTCGTGGTAAGTTTATTTTAGATGTGTTAATTTATTTTGGTTATGTTTTCCTTTGCCTCATAGTGCACAGTTATAATACCTAATATAAAGTCTTTCATAGCTCCAACTTTGGGACAACTGTATATGGGTTCACAGTCATTGTTTTTCTCCCTGAGAATTAGTTATATAATCCTAGTTGTTTGTACACCAAATAATTTTGCATTGTATCCTGGATAATGTGAGTTTTATACTTTATAAAATCCTATTTATATTTCAGAAGGACATACTCAAACCCGAATACACTTTAGGTTTTGCTTCCCCTGTTGTTGGGGGCTTATAATCTTAGTTTTGTTCTCAGTGTCCTTGCTATGCAGGTTTGTGTCTGTTGTATATATGCATGGTTTCCACAGCCTTTGTTAGATGCTCAACATTACCAAATCTGAATCTTGGTTAAAATTCTCTTTCATGTGTGCCTGGGTGGCTCAGTGGGTTAAGCCTCTGCCTTCAGCTCAGGTCATGATCTCAGGGTCCCGGGATCAAGCCCTGCATTGGGCTCTCTCTCAGCAGGGAGCCTGCTTCCCCCTCTCTCTGCCTACTTGTGATCTCTCTCTCTCTGTTGCATAAAGAAATAAAATATCTTAAAAAAAATTTCTCTTTCATGAGTTAGGGCTTTCTAGACAAGGCTCTCTACAAGACTTGTGGTGCACGGAAAAAGCCCTGAACTCAAGGGCTTCGGGCCTTTCATTATTTTATTACATTATCATTTTTAACAATAACAGTAATGACAATTGCTGACTCACGTCACAATTTAAAAAGTCAGGATTTCTGGCTCTGTGGCATAAGGTTTTCAAAGCATTAATGAGGATATTTTCGTGGAGAAGTGCAACCATGAAAAAATTCAAGATTCGGTTACTTTTTGTTTGCTTTTTTCACTTAGACAACAACTTCTTAATTTGCCAAAGTGAAGTTCAGAGACACCCAACCCACTAGAGGGCAGAGCCCTAAAAACCTGTTTTCTCTGAGTACTTAAAAGTATTTGTTATTTGAATGAAAGAGAAAATAAATGAATGAGCTATTCTGTTATTGAAATAAGCCCTTACAGTATTAAATGATTTGTATTATTAAATTTTCAGCAATGTTTTCTTTTCCCTAAAGTGAGTTGAATAAAAATTGAATAAATTGAATAAAAATTGAATAAAAACAAACAGAAATGGGTTTTTATATTCTTGGAAATTACCTAAGTATACAAAAACCAAGGGAATGATTAACAAATAAATCTCTAACACTTTGATCTCTGACTTCTAGTCTCCTGAACTGTAAGACCACACATTTCTGTTGTTTAAGACACTCAGTTGTGGTAATTTGTCACAGAAACCATAGCAAGATAACAGAGGGGTCAGGAGACCTAGTTATTTTTCCAGATAAAGGTACTTTGCTGTTAACACTGGTTATTTTCTTTATAAAATAATCAAGTTGTATTTTAGGAAGAAAATCTGTCAGAAGTTAGAAACATCTCATTTATTCTAAATTTGTTTTTATTTGTAACTACTACCTTTATTTTTGAAGTTTCTTTTATGAAAATGTCATTTTCATAGAAAAAAGATAATTCCTTTATTTCATCATCATATTCTAAAACACAAAGTGGCAAATACCATTTTATTTGAATAATTATAAAATTTTTATACATAATATATTCAACTTGGACCATCTGCTTCAAAAACCTAACAAAAAAGGAAATAAAAGTTCTCAGAACAAGAAAAATCAAGAAGTCAATGTCTATGTTATAATACCAAACTTAAATCAATTACTCACTTAGAGATCACAAGGGACATAAGATATAAATAAAGAGAGAACTAATGAGAAAATTGTTACAGATTTGCAAGATGATCTTCAGAGGATTATTAAAATAGAATCAAACCCTGTGTTTACTGATGCTATGATTCTCACCCCACATCCATCCTGGGAATGTATATGAATAATTCAATCAATACTAGCTATTATTGCTGTGTGTTTTAAAATATTGTACTGGCTCAAAATGTTTAACAACAGGATCCATATATAACATGCCAGACCTATTGCTATTAGCAAGCAAATAAAAATAAAAATATTTCTGGCGTACCTGGGTCGCTCAGTAGGTTAAGTGCCCAACTTCAGGTCAGGTCATGATCTCAGGGTCCCTGGGTCAGGCCCCATATTGGGCTCCCTGTTCAGCAGAGGGCCTGTTCCTCTCTCTTCCTCTGCCTGCCACTCTCTTGCCTGTGCTCTCTCTCCCTCTGTGAAATAAATAAAATCTTAAAAAAAAAAAAAAGATATTTCTTTGGAAATCTAATCATTAATTTGGATTTGACTCTGGCATTTAACACTTAAATATTAGATAGTCAACTAATAGATAATTCTATATCCTTAGTTCTCTCTTAGTAATAAATTATTTAACATAAAAATGAATATAATTTGAGTGAAAATATTTTCTAGTTAAAAAGTTAAGTTTCATGTGGATACCTCATAGGGCTGTACCAGCAATAGGTTTAAACTGTTTTTAAATGTTTACTTTAACAGAAACCTTTTGGTTGTTTAAATCTAACAGCTTGCTAAGACAGATGTGTTTGTTCAATTTTCAGAAAAGATAGCAGCTGCTCAAATTCGAAAATAATAGATATAGGTAATTTTAAATAGCAAACATGAAAGTTGATTTCCCAGCCTCACTTTCTGCCAAGCATCTGGGCAACCATAAAGCACGCTAACCTAATTGGTGCCAATTAATTGCCATGTGTGTTCAGTTTAGTACTGAATCCAATACCAGTTCAGATGTCTATGCCATCCATTGACTCATCAGACACACCTTAAGAAATGCTATGAACATACTGCTTTTCACAATGTGGGTGACAACTCCTTCAATTACTCACTGTAGAAGGGAAATACAAATGTACTAAAAATGTACGCCTTATGGGAATATCCCTTCTGCTTATGATTATCTAAGCCCTTAACACTGATTATCACTCTCAGTGATGACAAACTATAGCATTTGGAGACATGACAGAATAAGACAAAAAACTACTTGAGGACTCTGAAAAGTCAACAAAAGCAGACAGGTGACACAGATGAGTCGAAACCTGGAGAAGCAATCCAGTCACGGGTGAGTTTCCTGGTTTTATTTTTGTTCCTTCTCACTGCTTTCTACCAACAGTAGACATCAGGTGCACAGGGCAATAGCTTGTGCAGCTAAAACTCTGACAGAGTATTTGGATACTTCTGGCCAGGATACAATTCAACCAAGCCAGTTAGGTCAGAGTACATGGAGGAAATCCTAGAGGAGAGAGAGATTGAAAAGAGAATCTGTGATTCTGTGTAGAAACCTAGAAAACTCCCAGCCTAATTAATGTGAGAACCAGACAGACAGGCTCCGCACAAACCCAAATTAGTATATTCAGCTCACCTGTAAAAATCCCATCCCAACCCCTGAATCTCACAGGTTTAAATGAGGCAGACCCAAATCCTCATGACCCAAGCTTTGAGAAGAGGATGGAGATCTGAATCATAACTGTGAAACACACTGGCAATCTAAACCTGGAGAGCAGGTTGCCTAAAGAAACAAGCCAGAGGATTATAACAAACCCCAGTCTACACAACATTAGATTTATGATGTCCAGGATGCAATAAAAAAAAACAAAAAAAAAACGTGGGGCCCATGGATAGATCATTTAGGTAAGTGTCAGGCTTCAGCCCGGGTCATGATCCCAGGTTCCTAGGACAGAGCCCAGCATAGGGCTCCCTCCTCAGCGGGGAGTCTGCTTTCCCCTCTTCCTCTGCCCCTTACCTCTGCTCCTGCACTCACTTTCTTGCTCCCATGCAAATAAATAAAATCTTTAAAAAATGAATTAAAAAGGAGGAAAACACAAACTATTCTTAGGAGAAAAGGTAACCAAGAGCTACTGATTCTGGGATGACTATGATGTCATAATTATCAAATAAGTATTTTAATATATCAATTATAATCATGTCATATGAGGTGAATAAATACATATTTGAAATTTTAAAAAGGAAGTTTTTTGTTTTAATATTTTAAGTAATCTCTACACCCAACATGGGACTCAAATTTATAGAGAGTCACATGCTCTACCTAATGAGCCAGCCAGGGGCCCCCAAAAGGTAGAAATTTTGAATAAATAGAAATTTTTTAAAAGACAAAAAGGAAAATTTATAGATAAAAAGCACACTATTTAAATGAAAAACCCACTGGAAGTCCCATGAAGACAGGCAAGTTTACTTCAAATTATGGAATCAACAGCACTAATAACAGTTCAGAATAGGCCCATGAGAAACATTTAATGAAATGAATAAAATGTGAAAAGCTGGTAAAATCAAATATCATTTTAAGTATTTTAAATAAGTCATATAATTGTTATAGCCTGAAAAGTTTATATGAAAGCACAAAAGTTTTCTTTCTAATGGGTAAAGTTCAGTTCTTTCTAAAAAGGCTAAATCACATTATAATGTTTATTTTTAAAAATAATGAATATCCCCAACAAAGAGAAAATAAAAATGAATCCATTAGGGGCGCCTGGGTGGCTCAGTGGGTTAAAGCTGCTGCCTTCGGCTCGGGTCATGATCCCAGGGTTGTGGGATCGAGCCCCGCATCGGGCTCTCTGCTCTGTGGACAGCCTGCTTCCTCCTCTCTCTCTGCCTCTCTGCCTACTTGTGATTTCTATCAAATAAATAAATAAAATCTTTAAAAAAAATGAATCCATTAAATGTCATATATATATCCATTAAAATTGTTAGGTAGAAGCTAGATAGTAACACCCTGAAGGAGAGTCCCAAGTCCCTGAAGGGGAATGATAGAGACATGAGCTGGAAACAAGGATGGTTATAAGTAATCTACATATTAAGACCCTGGGGTTCAACATCCTGATCTTGGGGCTTCCAAGATCTTGGGGCTGAGAGACCAAGAACCATGGGTGCAGGACATGCATACTCCTCTTCCACCTCTGCCCCAGAGTAACCCGTAGACTCATATAATGCATTTGCATTGTGGGTACAGCCCACCACAGTTATGGGCTGCCATAACAGTCCAATACAAACCTTGTAAGGTCAAACACTCCCCCTCCCAACTTGTGCAAGGAGATTCCCACATGACAGGAAACAGTCTCCCTCCATTACAGACCACCCCACCTCATAGTTCCTTCCAACCCAAAGAGACCCTATACCAATCCCACAGCAATCTGGGGGCCAGTTCCACGGGAGGAACCTTCCTGTTTTCCCACCTTCAGAATGTACTTTCACTTTAATAAAGTGTTTTGTCCTTGCTACTTTCCTTCTGGTGGTCTTTATTCTGAGCCTGGATCCTCACATAAATCTCATGGGGAATCCAAGGACCCAGATCTCCATTCACGAAACACAGACTGTCTCACTTGTAACAAAATCATTCCACAAATTTTGGCTCTGCATATAAGGAGCTTGGAAGTTGCCTCTATGTCCTAACAAGCTAAAATCCAAACAACTTTTGCTAGTTTCCTTAGAAAGGTAAGGTCAGAGAGCAAATAACCTCACCACCACCTTGTGAAAGGCTTCTTTACTGCAGTTCCTTTTACTGAATGCATCATGTCTGGTTATCAAGAACAAAATTACAAGACATAACAAAAGGCAGAAATCACAGTTTGAAGAGGCAAACATCAGAACCAGATATGACAGGGATGTTGGCATTATCAGACTGAGAGTTTAAAACAACTGTGATTAATATGTTAAGGGCTCTAATGGATAATGTAACAACATAAAAGAATTGTTGGGCAATATAAGCAGAAAGGTGGAAACCCTAAGAAAAACAACAATAAATCTAAAGGTAAAAAAAATGCCTTAACAGAAATGATGAACATGAAATGATGAACACTTTTCATGGGCTCATTAGGAGACCGGATACAGCTGAGCTAAGAATTTCTGAACTAGAGTAAATATTAGTAGAATCTTAAAAAACTGAAAAACAAAAAGAACACAGACTGAAAAAAAATTGTCTAGAGACTCTGGGACAATTACAAAAGTTATGACACATGTAATAGGAATACGAGGAGGAGAAAGGTATAGAAGAAATGTGCAAAACAATAATGACTAAAAATGTCCCCAATCAATGTCAAACACCAAGCCATAGGTCCAAGAGAGAACTAGAACATATGCCAAAAAACTACACCAAGGCATATCATTTTCCAGCAGTAAAAAAAAAAAATCAAAGATAAACAAAAAGTCCTAAAAGAAAGAGAAAAAAAAAACACTATACTTACTGAGGAGCAAAGATAAGCATTACATACAACTTCTCAAAAATCATGCAAGGAAGAACAGAGTGGACAGAAATATTAAAGGGTTGAGAGAGAGAAAAACAACACCAACATGCAATTTTGCACACCACAAAATTCACCTTTAAAAGTGAAGAAGAAATAAAGATTTTCTCAAACAAAATTGAGGAAATTTGTCACAGTAGACTTTCATTACAAGAAATGTTAAAAGAATTTCTTTAGAGAGAAAGAAAATAACATATGTAAGAAACTAGGATCTACGAAAAAAGAAAGAACATTGGGAAGGAATAAGCGAAAGTAAAATAAAAATGTATTTTTATTTCTTATTCTTAATTGATCTAACAAGTAACCATTTGTTCAAATTAATAATAGCAACAATATATTTGATTATGTATGCTTATATATATTTTATATGTCTGTGTATATATATGTATATATATGTCTGTGTATATATATATGTACACACACCCAGGAATATATAAGTGAAATGAATGACAGTAATGATAAAAGGGACAAGAAGGAAGAATTAGGGTTATTTTGTTATCAGAAGATACCCACACTATCCATGAAGTAGTATAATGTTATTTGAAAATGGACTTGGATTAGTTGAAATTATATAAGGCAACTCTAGGGCAAACACTAAAAAAAGTTTAAAACACGAATTCTTTTTTAATATTTTATTTATTTATTTGCGAGAAAGATGAGAGAGAGAGATAGCAAGAAAGAACTTGAGTGGGGAGGAGAGGGAGAAGTAAACTCCACACTGAGTAGGCGACACTGAGTAGGCTCCATTCCAGGACCCAGGGATGGTGACCTGAGCAGAAGGCAGAGACTTAAATAACTGAGCCACCCAGGCACCCCCAAAAAAACACTAATTCAAAGGGATATATAGACCCCTATGTTTATACAAGCATTGTTTACAACAGCCAAATTATGGAACAATCTTCCAAGTGTCCATCAATAGATGAATTAATAAAAAAATGTGCTCACACACACACACACAATGTGAATATTATTCAGACATAAAAAAGAATGAAATCTTGCCGTTTGCAATGATGTGGATGGAGCTAGAGAACGTAATGTTAAGTGAATTAAGTTAGTCAAAGAAAGATCAATACCACATAATTTCACTCATTTGTGGAATTTAAGAAACAAATGAGCAAAAGGGAAAAAAGAGAGAGAAACCAAGAAAGAGACTCTTAACTATAGAGAACTGATGGTTACCAGAGTGTAGGGATGGAGAGGATGGGTGAAATAGGTGACAGTGATTAAGGAGTACACTTGTGGTGATGAGCACTGGGAGATGTATGGAATTGCTGAATCACTATTTGCATACCTAAGACTAATAAAACACTATGTTAACAATACTGGAATTAAAATTTTAAAAAAGATACAGCGACTAGGCATCAAATAGAAAGCAGTAATGAATATGTTAGATATTCATCCAGCTACATCTATCATTTTAAATGTCAATGCTCTAAATGTACCATTTAAAAGATAGAGATTGTCAGAATGGATCAAAAAATAAGACCTAGTCATGCATTGTCTAAAAGAAGCACACTTTAAATATTAAGGCACATAAAGATTAGAATTAAAAGCATAAAGAAAAGTACACTAATACTAATCAAAAGAAAACTGGAGTAGCTACATTAATTTCAGACAGAGAAGACTTTGAAACAAGGAAAGTTACTGGGGATAAAGAAAGCCATTACATAATGATAAAAGGATCAATTCTCTAAGAACATTAACAATTATAATACGTGTGTGCCTAAAAACAGAACATAAAAATGTATGGAGCAAAAACTAATAGAACTGTAGGAAGTAGATGAATCCAATATCGTGGCTATAGACTTCACCCCCAGGGAGACGACCCCCCCCATCAGAAATGGACAGACCTAACAGGCAGAAAAATCAGTAGTGACACAGTTGAACTCATCAAAAGACTCAATCAACTGGATATAACTGACATTTATAGACTATTTCATCCAACAACGGCAGAATACACATTATTTTCAAGCTTACAAGAATGACTCACCAACACAGACCAAATACTGAACCATAAGACCCACCTTAACAAATTTAAAAGAATAGAAACCATACAATTTCTGCCTTTAGACCAAAATAAAGTTAAAATGAAATCAGCAACAGAAAAATAACTGGAAAATTCCAAAATACTGTGAGATTTAACAATACATGTCTAAATAACACATGGGGAAAGAGAAAATCTCAAAAGAAAATTTTAAATATTCAAACTAAATTAAGAGTCTCATGCTTTGCCAACTAAGATAGCTGGGCAACTTGAAGTAAATTAAAATGAAAACACGACATAACAAAATTTGTGTGATGCATAAAACAGTGCTTAGAGGGAATTTTAGAACATTGAATGCATACACTAGAAAAGAAATATCTAAAATCAATAATCTAACTATCCACCTTAGGAAAATAGAAAAAGAAAAACAAATTAAATACAAAGTAATCAGAAGAAAAGAAATAACAATTAGGGCAGAAATCAATGAAATTGAAAACAGGAAATCAAGAGAGAAAATAATAAAACTCAAAGCACACTCATTGAAAAGATAAATAAAATCAGTAACCCCTAGGCAGGCTAACTTAAGAGAGAATAAAAATTATTAATAACAGAAATGAAAGAGGGGAGGTTGATACAGATCCAATGGGAATCAAAAGGATAGTCAAGAAATACTATGAACAACTCAATGTCCACAAATTTGATAACCTAGATGAAATGAACTAAATTCTCTCTCGGCGCTCCTTTTAGACATTCATACAGAAAGTCTTTGCTAATGAAAAGGAAATAAAAGAAATACAGATCGGAAATTAAGAACCAACACTGTCTTCACACGGAGATGACATTGTCTATATAGAAAATCCAAAAGAACCAACCAAAAATCTCTTAAAACTTATAAATGATTATAGCAACTCTGAAAGATACAAGGTTAACATACAAAAGTCAATCACTTTCCTATATAACTGCAAAGAACGAATGGAATTATAAATTTAAAACACAATACCATTTACATTCACACTCCAAAATGAAATACTTAGGTACAAATCTAACAAAATATGTATAAGATCTATATGAAGAAAACTACAAAACTCTGATGGGAGAAATACAAAAATAACAAAGTAAGTGAGGAAATATTCTACATTCATGGATAGGAAAACCACATATTGTAAAGATGTCTGATCTCCCAATTTGATCTATAGATTCAGTAAAATTCAAAACAAAATCTCAGCAAGTTATTCTATGAACACTGACAAAATGATTCTAAAGTTTATATGGAGAGGCAAAAGATATAGAATAACCAACACAATACTGAAGAACAAAGATGGATGACTGACACTACCCAACTTCAAGACTTAACTATAAAGCAACAATCTTCAAGGCAGTGTGGTGTTGATGAAAGAGCAGAAAATAAATCAATGGAATTAAACAGAGAGACAAGAAATAGACCCATATACATGTAGTCAGCTGATCTTAGATAAAGTAACAAAGGCAATACAATGGAGAAAAGACAGTCTTCTCACCAACTGATACTGGAACAACTGGACATCCACATGCAGGAGAAATGAATCTAGAAACAAGACACTACACACTTCACAGAATTAAGTCAATATGGATCATAGACCTAAACATAAAATGCAAAACTATAAAACTTCTAGAAATTAGGAAAAAAACCTAGACAACCTTGGTATGGCAATTGACTCCTTAGATACAACACCAAAAGCATGATCCATGAAATAAATAATTGATAAGCTGGATTTCATTACCATTAACTTCTGCTCTGTGAAAAATAGTATCAAGAGAAATAGAAGACAAGCCATAGAATGAAGAAAATATCTACAAAAGATATATCTGGTAAAGAACTGTTAATCAAAATATACAAAGAACCCATATAACTCAACAATAAGAAAACAAACACCCTGATTTTAAAATGGGCCAAATATCAGGGTGCCTGGGTGGCTCAGTTCGTTAAGCATCCAACTCTTCAGTTTAAGTCATGATGTCAGGGTCTCGAGATTGAGCCCTACATTGGGCTCTGGGCTAAGTATGAAGCCTTCTTAAGATTCTCTGTCTCCTTCTACCCCTCCTGAGCTTGCTCTCCTTCTCAAACAATCAATGGATCAATTAATCAATAAAAAATGGACCAAAGATCTTAAGCAACCCTTCACCAAAGAAGATATACAAATGGTCAATAAGCATATAAAAGATTCTCCATATCATAGGTTATCAGGGAAGTATCAGTTAAAACAACAATGAGTTTCTTCCACAAACTTAGAATGGCCCCAATCCAGAACACCAACAATGCCAAATATTGGCAAAAGTATGGAGTAACAGGAACTTTCATTCATTGCTGGTGGGGATGCAAAATGGTATAGACACTTTAGAAGGCAGTTTGGTGGTTTCTTACAAAACTAAACAGATTCTTATCCTAAGATCCATCAATTGCACTTCTTGATTTTGCACAAAGGAGCTGAGCTATCAAGGCATAAAAAGTCATGAAAGAAACCTAAATTCAGATTACTAACTGAAAGGAACCAATGTGAAAAATTTGCATTGTGTATGGTTCCAACTATATGACATTCTGGTGAGGCTAAACCATGGAGGCAGTAAAAAAATCAGTGGTTACCAGAAGTTAGAAGAAAGGGAGGGCTACACAGGTAAACCACAGGGGATTTTTAGAGTAATAAAAAAAAACTCTGTATGACACTATAATGATGGGTACATGTCATTATACATTTGTGCAAACCCATATAATGCACAATACCAAGAGTGAACTCTAATGTAAACTATGGACTTTGGGTGACAATCATATGTCAATGTAGACTGGTCAGTTGTAACAAATGTACCATTCTCGTGGGTATGTTGATAACAGGAGAGGCTATGCATGTATGGGGACAGGGATATATAAAAAACCTTTGAAACCTTCCTCTCAATTTTGTTGTGATCCTAAGTCTGCTCTAAAAAAATGTGTTTGTTTTTTTTTTAATTGACCTGTATTTTAAATTTTTATTGTTAAAAATTCAACAGTTGAGGGATTCACCTGGGGCAATCAATAAAGATTTTACAATCTTTATAACATTCC
The DNA here is from genome assembly GCA_003697995.1 of Taxidea taxus jeffersonii. Taxonomy (NCBI): domain Eukaryota; kingdom Metazoa; phylum Chordata; class Mammalia; order Carnivora; family Mustelidae; genus Taxidea; species Taxidea taxus. The sequence goes on from ML109119.1 coordinate 51,213, forward strand.
TTCATTAGTTCAAGCAGAGAACCTAAAATAATGAGTAAAGTGGAGAATGATGGGGTATGTGGGAATTCATCAGCTGCAAAAAAAAGGATACTTAAATGGGTAGGATAAAAGTCTTTAAATACAGTGCTTTGTTGAAAAGGGAATATACTGAATAAGTATTGTCCCCTAGCATTCTAGAGATTTTAAGCAAATGTATAAAATAAAACAAAAAGATGTAAAGTGCAGGATCAGTATGAAGAACTTTCTGAGTAATAACAGAATATCTTTAATAGACAGAGTACTTAGAGAATTCAAATTCTATTCATTTATATTCTGTATCTCATCAAAATCTGATCACCAAGATTATTATATCATATCAAATATAACATATATGTATCATATAAATGTAAAATACTTGCTGAAGCTAACAGAAAATATGATAAAACCAGGACTTAAAATCAGGGTTTTTTCCCCCTTAAAAGATGCTTTCTTGGAATATACATTCTATGATTAGTAAAAATTACAATTTAAGAAACATATGGGACCATCCCCAGTGAAAGTAGGTACACACAACTCTTTGATCTGACACAACAACAACTTCAAGACTGCAGTGGAGGGACCCTTCCCTTATTTTGGAGCATCTATAGTCTTCTGTATTTTATTTATAGAAAGATAGCAAATATAGAATGCTGGAGTACCACTGCTCTGGAAAAGGGAGGTATATTTTATGAAGTATAAAAGATAATGTAGAGAGAAAGAGATAGTAACTTGAACTGGGAATGAGTTAATTATTCATTATGATCTTTTTTATGGTCATTACATGAGCATATAAATGTAATTATTTATATTTATGACAGCTTAGCACAAGATGAAATAAATGGAGGTTTCATTCAGACTAGAAAACAGAAGGTAATTGGGTAGTCAACAAAAAGGATGGACTTTTGAAAAAGAAAGACAAACAGTATGACCTCAGTGTGGAAGGAATTCATGTGAAGGAGTCAAGTCCCTAGGATTATGGAGTTTATGTATCACTATGTGAAAATTCAAATGTAGTTTATGGCATTAAGTAAGAAAGACATCAAAGTGTAGAATAGTTTTCAAGTCTTCTTCAAGTATGAACTTGTATGGGTGTCTAGGGGACTAACCTTAATTCTACTGTCCCATCATCAGCCATAAGCAGTCCTCCATACCTGTACCTCACTTTGCACCTTCCAGCACCCTTGCCCCTTGCCCAGTCACCAGAAACCACACTCATTACTCAGTGGAGACCTGGAGGACCTAGAGGATTTTCTCATTCCTTCTCTCTGCCTTCAGAGTTCAGCAGAAACACTTAAGCTTCTACCTCAGGAGATATGTCTTAGCACACTTGCCCCTATCCCAGCTAGAGTTTCTGTCGTGTATCCAGGCATTTTCTCTCACTGTTACTCTAACCTCAGCCGGCCAGAATACGCCTCAGCCTCATGGAAGGTCACTCTGAGCTCTCCCGGTCTTATGTCAGTTATAGGCAGCTATTGCCTTGAAAGCTGGAGCACTTGGGCAGGGAGAGTTTCTCTCATCTCTTGCTCTGTACCAATATTCTGACTGCACCCTGATGAAGTCCTCTGGGAAAGAGCCGGTGGTTGGGTGCAAGCTCTTTTTGTGGCCAGTGTGCCCTTAGGGATTTTAAATCACCATGCTAGCCCTCACTATGCTATAAAATTTTTTTAAAGATTCCTGTTTTTTCTTGCCCTCATGAATGGATGTTTTCTCCTTCCATCTCTGCCCCACCAGGTTAAAAGAAGAGTTGAGTTTCTTCTCTCCTATGAGTGCATCATACTCACTGGATTTTGTTCATTTATGTTCTCAGTTCTGGGAAGGATTTTAAGAAACTAAGATTATGTAAGTTATCTTATTTTCCTGGTTGCTATATTGGGAATGATGTTCCCTTATACTTTCTTATCCTAAGCAGAAGCAGAGGCATTAAAAGTGGAGGATAATTTTTAATATCACATTAAAGAATATATTTTAACCAAATATAACAGGTTTGTTAAGGGTAAGGAAAGTATTTCTGCACCTCCATAATTAAGCAGAGCCCCTACTATAAATGTGTTGATTTTAATTATCATAGAGCTCTAAGCTTGCATATACCTAGATAAGTCTGTACAGCTATTAGTGTCCAGATTCTGCCCATTGCTAGTGAGCTTTGTAAAATCCCTGAGCAGAAGATGCTTTCTTATTAGCTTTTAATTAGCACTAGATATATGAAAATATTTCACAAAATTCTTGAATAATTCTATGTAATATATTCAAAAATAAGTCTGCAAAACACGTATCACAGCTTACCAAAAATGTGTGTGATTTTCTTTCATCTATTTTTGTATAAGCTGCTTCAAAAATCAGAGCTAAAATCACTCAGAAACAAAATTTAAACTGGAACAATGATGCACTGGCCTGGTGACTCTACATTTGAAACTGGAATTTTAAATAAGTCAAAGACCAAAAGTGAGAAAAAGAATTCTTAACTCGGATTTTGAAATTAGTATTTCAGAAATTTTCATAATCCATTATTGGCCATTATGGCCACTGGTTAAAGACAATAATACAAGTCAAGATGGTCCAGTGTTTTCAGTGTGCTAAGTGCTGTTCTAATAACTTTATTTTTTTTTAAAGATTTTATTTATTTATTTGACAGACAGAGATCACAAGTAGGCAGAGAGGCAGGCAGAGAGAGAGAGGAAGAAGCAGGCTCCCCGCTGAGCAGAGAGCCCCATGCGGGGCTTGATCCCAGGACCCTGGGATCATGACCTGGGCCGAAGGCAGAGGCTTTAACCCACTGAGCCACCCAGGCGCCCTCTTATAACTTTATATATCTTAGAGTAATTCCTAATTTTAGTCTGCAAAACAATACAGTGAGGTAATGAGGTAATAAGGACATTGAAGAACAAAAAGTTAATTAATAACCAAGTTCATACAACTAGTTAGAGACAGAGTCAGTTGATCTAGCTCTAGTGTCTTAATATTTTCCCATTCTAAGTACCTGGAATTAACAAAATTACAGGTCAAAACTCATCTCTAAACTAATAGCTAAAACAATGTAATTTTGTAAGATTTTTATGTTTATGTTTGAAATAGTTCTGCTATGAATTTAAATACATTTCAAGCCATAATCATTGATTTTCTTTAATATTAATTTAATATATGTATTATTTATTACAGTTAGCACTTTTGTTCATAAAAATTTTACTATGTATTCTGTTCTATTTTATAATTATTAAATTTACTTGAAATCAATGTATTTTAATGCATTTATCCACAAGGTTTAACTTATGATCCACTTTAAAAATTCTCAATGTAAAGACACATGTTTATTTAAAATGATGTATTTTTATTATCATTTTTGCAGTGGCATTGGAAATGTTCTCATGGTCCTACATAGATGTGTGGCAGTTTCTTAATTTCTATAAAAATGACCTAATCATCCCATCGAGTACATTTAACATTTAACACTATCCCAGCTTTGCCCAACTTTTAAAATATATTCTCATATATTTATCTTATAAAAAGAAAGATAAAGTAGAGGGATGAGATCAGATTCCTCTCTCCTTTTACTCTTTCCTACAATGAGTCTCATATTGGCTCTTGCACTGGACTCTTCTGAGGCACAGCTGTTTTCTTCTTAGGGAGAGTGCCAGCTGGTGTTTACTGATGTGTGGCTAGTGTGCTTCCATCCCTGGGAATCCTATAGGTTTCTGCTCCTAAAGTATGTAGCTGGGGAAATAAGAGTCTGTTAATCTGCTTCATTCTCAGCATTTCCTAACTCAGAGTTACACAGATTGTCCCTGGCCTGGGACAATATTCTGAGGTCTGGCCCTGACTTTCTAGTCTAGACAGCCTGTCCTGAACTGTTGATTACAAAGCTATTGTGTACCCTCCTTGACATCATATTTGGAAGTTCTCTGGCCAGATTCTTAGTGGTATTCAATATAACCTACCCTTTCACTGCTTTGCAACAAACTAGCAGCAACTTCTCAGTCCCTTCAATGTCACATGAAGTGACTGAGGTTTATCTGGATAAACCTCTCCCTTCACTACAGATGTGTTTTGTACTTCCACACACTATGTTTCTGCTGTAGGTTCATCTACTCCCAGGGTTCAAAAAAGGAAGTGGGATAAACTCTTTTGCATTTAGTTTTCCCTTCAACCTATCTAACAGATCTAGCCATGAAGGACTCTAGTTCAGAAAGGAAAGGGAAAGAACAATATGAATCACCTCTTGTATTTCCTGTCTCCAACTCCCTCCTTTCTACTGCCTACAAACTACAGGTATTGAAGTCATTCAGATAGTTCTCCTTTTCTGGCAGAGATTTCCCATCTATTGTTTCAGATTCCTAATCCAATCATAAATCTTTTTTTCTGGATTATAATAAAATTCAATGTCCCTCAGAATAGCTTTATTTATTTTGCAAAATAATTGCATATAGTTTTACCAAGGTCAAACTTTCAAGAATTTATCTTCGAAAATTTCGAGTCCCTTTTACACTCTCTAATGATTCAGTAACCATCCAGTAATTTCTTAGAGACACATCCAGTAATTTCTTAGAGAAATGCCTCTGAAGATAAAGATGCTATGGATCCTCTAAGCAAATAGCAAAACAATAGAACTTTAATACATTTCCAAATTTTTTATCTTTTCAAAAATATGATACACTTTTTGTTAAAAAGGTAGTTTTCTACTTTGTAGTCACATCATTTCCTAAGACAAGACTGAAGAGGAACAGGAATGCATGAGCAACTTCAATGACAATTTCTCTAGAGATTCCTATTCAACAATAAAATAAGACATTGCTGCCATCATCATGAAAGCTTAACAGAAGTAAAATTTTTCTTATCTATGTTATGGTAGAATAAGAAGATTTCTATCCAAGCTAAATACAGAAAGAGATATAAAAGATATTTAACATAAAATAAATTAATTTTATTTCAGTTAATAAGAGGCTTGATATAAATATCACATGAGGTTAGTCATTTTTCAGCAGAAGCATTCTCAGGACAATTTTACATTTGGTCTAAATAGAGTAACAAGTATTTGGCTTATATTACATTTGGTTTATAAATATTTGGTTTTGAATAAATCCCTGGCAATGCAACAAAATCCTTCCACCTCCACCATGACCTAGAGAATCTGTAGAACCTCTTTATTGAGAGAATTAAAGATAAGTTTCAAAGTGGGTTCTCCCCTCTCCTTGTCCACTGAAGGAGGCTTATTCTTTTAACAGTTGGTCTTGAATGATGAGACTTCTTTTTAGTGGAAATAATGCAATTGCTAGGATATTTTACTATACTTCTTATGTTACTCATTAGAGCTGTCCAGAAGTATTCTCTCCCTCCCCCACCTTCATCCAAATATGTAGTAAGATTGCACTTCCACACTCTCTTTGAAGTTAAATGTGAACATGAGACTTGCTTTGCCAATAAAATGTGAGCTGAAGAGCATAAGTAATATTCTAGGATGAGTCCACTTACCCTCTTTTCCTTAGAAATTGTTAGTAGAAATGTTCTAGATATAGGCTATTCCATCAGTTTGGGTCCCAGAACGAAAAAGATCAGAAACCCCAGAGATAAAATTGTACACTGCATATTTGCAGATATTGTTGTTCTAAGCCACTGAAAATTTAGGGTTGTCTGGTAATGACTGATATATGTGCCATACTTTTTTTTCTCCCCCCTAAGTCTCAATTGCTGAATTTGGTATCTTGATTTTTATGGTATTGAATTTTTTTTCCTCAAATATTAGGTATTTACAGTTTTAGTTTTTTCAGGGTTTAGGTTTTTAGGTTTATTTTATTTATTTGAAAGAAAGTGAGAGAAAGAGAGCATAAGCACCTGGAGGGGCAGAGGGAGAGAGAGAATCCTCAAGCAGACTCCCTGCTGAGCAAGGAGCCTAACACAGGGCTGGATCCCAGGATCCCGTGATCATGACCTTAGCCGAAATCAAGAGTCGGCTGCTTAACCAACTGAGCCACCCAGGCGTGATCTTAGTTTTACTGGTTCCTTATCTTTGATGAATAGAAGTTCTTCAAGGGAATATAACAAAAGCATAGAACTGAGTTCTCAGCAGAATAAGAATTAGTCTAAGTGATACATAATGTTTAAGCTTAGTGGCCAAGAGCAGAATGCACAGTCCATCTTTTCAATCCCATTCCTCATCTCTGTTGTCATCTGGGTTACTTTGGGTTCTTTTCTGCTTCTTTCTCAAACCCCAATGTTTATACTCGGAGCCTGTCTCAGAGAGTAGTTCACAATTTAAAAGCTGTTTTCAAAACCTTGGAGTAAATATTGCTGCTTGCTGCTTATGATAAGGTGAGTACAGTACCCAACTGCCCTTACCATAATCCTAATTAATTATTTGGATAACTGGTCCTGAACCTCCAGGTTCTTTCGTGTATGCTGTCTCTGAACTTGAATGTTTTTTTGAATAGCTTTTTACATCTATAGTAAATAGTTTCTTGCTAAACGTGCTTTCACCTGTGGATTTCTCTGCTTTTCCCATTCCTGCAATATGATTTTACTTGCTTTCAATTTTCTAAGAGTTCTTCAAAAATGTTCTTCTGGGGGCGCCTGGGTGGCTCAGTGGGTTAAAGCCTCTGCCTTTCACTCAGGTCATGATCCCAGGGTCCTGGGATCAAGCCCTGCAATCAAGCCCTGCATCGGGCTCTCTGCTCGGCAGGGAGCCTGCTTCCCCCTCTCTCTCTGCCTGCCTCTCTGTCTACTTGTAATCTCTGTCAAATAAATAAATAAAATCTTTAAAAAAAAATGTTCTTCTGTTGACAGTATACTTTTTCCCCCAAATATGTGTTAATTGGCTATTTTTAAGTGGTTTGTTTTGTTTTATTTTTTGGTAATCTCTACACCTAACATGGGGTTCATGACCCCAAAATCAAGAGTCATATGCTGAGATATCCAGGTGCCCCCTGATAGCATACTTTTCTAAATTTCCAGATCTACTATAAATTTATTATTATTTCATGGCATGCTTGTAATTTTAAGATACTCTTAGTGAAAAGGGTAGAAACAGAGGGCATTAATCTCTCTTGCTATAATTTCTGACTTGCATTCCTATTTATAATGTGTTCATGTTATCATTCATGTTTTACATGATATATTGAAACAAAGTAGCAAAACATAATGTGAACAAGTAAGTTACAGTTTTTTTATAGTAGGTACTCGCAGTAGAAGCCATTGGGCACCAAAAAATTTTGGAACTTCTTTTTTAACTATTTAATCCTGATTATCACTCCATGTCATTAAAATGCTGGTAGAGAAGTCTAATCTAACCTCTCTCTGCATGAATAAGTAAGCCATAAATTAGGGAGTGAAATGATCTCCATGAGAACATTTACAGAGTTTTTCCATGATCAGGACTGAAATGTGTCCTTCCAAGTATTAGGCCTAAGTTTACATTCATTTTTAAATCCCTATTTAATTATCTCTTTGACTATTGGGCAAACTGCTATTTGTAAGAACATGGAAAATTAATTTTTAAAGAAAATGAGTTTTAAAATAGTCAAATTTTTATGTATATATATATGTACAGTTCTTATATGTGAGTGGGCATATATGTGAATAGTTCTTTATAATAACTTGTATAATAATATATAATAAGCTATATATTTTTTTTTCAAAATCCTGTAAACTTATATTTAGTATTTCTCTAACTGAATAAACAGAAATACAATTAGCTGAAACTTCTATTCTCTTTGCCTTTAAAACCGGAGCTTCAATTAAAGGTTATCATTTAGTTATTCATGATAAATGACCTTGAGAAAAAGAAATTAAAGGAACAAATGATTAAAGAATAAAGAAAAATAAATCATTTTTTAACATATTCTTTTAAACCTAAAAATCTCATTGTAGGTCAATGTTGTTTTACATGAAACAATGTTAGCCAAGTATGTACTGATGAGCTGCTTGTGTTCTATTTCTGTGTTAGTTTTGAAAAGAGTGCCCTAAAAAGATCATATTTCTCTAATCCTTAAGGTAGAAATAAATTCTTCTTGAATTTTTATCCTTCCATAGTCAGATCACTGCTTCGAATTTGTATCATTCAAATATACATTACTTGGGAGATATTTCAAAATAAAATAAAAAAAAAGTTATCACTGTTGCCGGCACACAAGTAACACCATATATCAATTTTTAGAAATATCTGAATTCAAGTATCAGATGAGAACACATTATCCAAGGAAAGAATCTTTAATGTAATGCTCATGGCAACACAATCACTTATTTTATAACTGAAAATATTTTTTAATAATTTTCGCGTTATACTAGGCAAGAAAATATATTATTGACTAAGTAAATAGGCATTTTTTCCACTAATCTCTACTATCTATTGTATCTTGAGTGTCATAACACACATTAACATATTCTTCATTCTTCAAGTCGTTTAGATTTGAAATTATGTAATGTATATCCATTCACCCTTTACAATGTATCTTTTAACCACTAATGTTTAACCAATTCCTACCAGGAATGTTGGTTACTGCTGAAGAAGAGATTTAATTCACTTCCAGTTCTCCTAAATTTAAGAGGAATATTTCTGGTAGGAGAAAACCACTACAATGCTTTGGGATTGAATTTTAATTGAAAAGTATAGTAAATTGAATTTTAATTGAAATGTATAGTAAAAACAGCTATTTTGAAGAAGGAATAAATGTAAATTTTCTCATTTTTTTCTCCTAAGTTGCAAATAAGTAAAACAAAGGACTTATAAAAACTGACAAAATCAAATTTAGAACAATGAACTAGACATTCCAATAGATTTTAAATATAGAAAATCTTCATAGGTGACATTAATCCTTAAGTTTACTCCCTTAAATGCTATCTAAAAACAATTCAGATTATATATAATGTTTGGACCTGTGAGGACATAATTTTATTGGCATCCAATTTAGCCATTAATATAGAGCTCTTAAATCAGTCATCTTGACACTTTAAAATGTTTCAAGATTATTTTTTAACTAATAAGATGCTGTTCTATTTACTAATCCAAGTTTTGGTCTTAAATTCCTTGTAGTTTTAACAAAAATTTTCCATCTTCTGAAAAAGTCTCAAACATATCATACAGATTCTGAAATGTTACACTTAAATTTCAATTAAATCTGAAAATATGTATCTATTGCAAGATAATTTATTACTAAAACTATTGTAAATTCTTACTACTAATAAAAAATTGCTCTTGATGCATTACAGGAAGAATACAGTGTGCCAACTACCCAATTCTATTATTTCAAGGAAATGTAATTAAATTTGGTATCAACTCTTCCTGCTACCATTGATTCATTTCTAATTAACACACTTGTACTCAAAAAAAAAAAAATCCAAAAAATGCTGCAGTTGAGTTCATCTTCTCATTAAAAGGATTACTTGTTTCAAACTGAGTCAAGAGTTATATTTTTTTTTATCTCCAAAGGGAAGAAATACACTATCAAAATGATTTAGTATGAAGGATTCAAATTGCAATTTAAAGATGTATACATGGGGTCTGGTAGAACCTCTACTAGTGAACCAAATAAAAAACCATTATAATGAATTGTAGAGACGGAAAGATTGATGAGGATTCTTACTTATCCTTTCTGTTTAAAAAAAAAAAAATGGTTGTGAATAGCAGCATCCTGCATGTCTTTCTTTTGATATAGATTAAAACCAAAAAAGAACTCTATATTAGCAGGGAAGTCTCTGAAGAAAAATATCATTTATATTCAGTATATCAGAAATAAGACATATAATATATTCTGAAAGCAAATCAATTTTACTTTAAAATTAAAAGATTAAAGGCATGAAGCAACATCATTTCTGAAGCTACCAGTCTATAGTATTATTATGAATTACTAATTAATAATACAGATTGGTAACTACATAAATTTCACATTCCAATTCCAATATGATGCGGGGGGCAGAGCACAGAGGATTTTTAGAGCAGTGAAAATACTTGCTATCCTATCATGATAATAGATCAAGGTCAATACACATTTTTCCAAACTCCTAGAATGTACAACACCAAGAATGAACCCTAAGGTAAACTAGGACTTTGGATGATTAAGATGTTTCAATGGAGGTTAATCAGTTTTAACAAATGTACCATGCCACTGGGAGATGTTGATAACATCAGTGTTAATGTTACACATGTATGGGGAAGGGGCCACCTGTGCCTCCCTTTCAATTTTGCTGTGTTTGTAAAACTACTTTAAAAAAAATTAAGTCTTAAAAAAATTGATGTGGGTAAACATTTTCCTTATAATGCATTTGACAGCCCAATGTTAAAAATGTGAGTATGTGTATGGGTGGTGTGTGTATGTACATGTGTCTTTTTATATACACAAAATTCATATATCACAATTCATCAAGGGCAGTCATGATGAAGTTCTAGAATATAGGTGAGGTTCAGTGGGGTGAAGTCCAGAGCCAAGGACCAAGAAAGAATTCTTGAGACATCTTTGGTGCAAAATGGTGGTTTATTAAAGCACGGGGACAGGACCTGTGGGCAGGAAGAGCTACTGCCCCGGGGCTGTGACGAGTGGCCGGTTATGTACCATGGAGTTGTGGGGAGGGAAGGAAGGGGGAGTTTCTAATAGAACTTTCATATACTAAAGAGGACCTACAAAATAACAGATACCAGAGGCCTTGCCATTGCCAAGGTCGTTTTGCCCTCTAGCAAGGTATTAATATTAAGATGGGTGGGAGATTCCTAAAGAATGTCACATATGTCCCACCCAGGAATGGGGGTGTGGGGAGGGTTGCAAGGTGTCAGCCTTTTGCTTTGTCCTCAGCCAGCCTTCTGTTCCCTCATCAGTTGTGGAAACTTGTTTTTGAGATGGTGAGTGATTTAGTGTCAGAACTCATAGGTTTCCAAGCATTTACCAAGTCAAATCCGAGCAGTTAAATCTAAAGTGGTTTCCCAAGTAAATATTTCCACTTTCAGATTTGTTGATTAAAAACAAACAAACAAAATAAATAAATAAATAAAACTCTACTCTTGTAACAGAAGGCAGTTATCAGCTATAAGAAAGTATAAATGTTTAGACTTAGAATTTCCACTCTGTCACCTAGTAGTTGGGTACAATTGTTTAAGTAACTTAGTATACCTAACTTTCCAACTTTTCATCTATAATGAGGATAAACAATACCCTAGATTCAATGTTGTTTGTAATAAAAATGGCTAAAAATTATTGGGCACCATCTCCATGTACAGCACTTTGCCTTGTAGGCATTCTATATAATTAGTGGAACAATCCTTTGAAGTTTTTTTTTTAGCCCTGCTTTACCAATAAAAGACCTTAGAACTAGTGAGATTAAGTAACTTGCCCAAAGTCACACAGCTAGGAAGCCACAAAGCCAAGATCTGAATCTGAGATTTTTTTCCTCAAAAGCCCATTCTCTAAACTATCAGCAAAATGAGAACACAAAATGAAATGTTCTCAGTGTACTTGAGGTGTTTGATTAATGTTACTTATTATTATATCTTTCTTCCTTTACCTTAAAAAATAATTATACTGAAAATTTTCCATTTAAAAATATGGCAAGTCAGTGTAGCAAAGGTTCTTGGGGTAAAAAAAAAAAAAAAGAGTTCTTCTAAACTTACAAAAGTGTAAAGCCACTTTACTATAAAAGAGTGACTACATTTATTGAATCAGGGTCCTTTCAATTTACCTTTCAGTTCTTTGTAGTCAACTATATAGAATCTATTTCAAAATATATGAAAACTCAGATAGTTGCTTTCGCTTGTATTAGCACAAAATAAAATCTCATACCAAATGACACCATTTCAAGAAATACATATTTTCAATTCAATATATTATCCATGTTCAAAGAGAAATGAAATATTTTAAATGCTTTATATTTTCAAATCACATTCTATAGATCATAAAAATCTTTAGAAAATGATGCTCTGAATGATAGTTACAGGAAATACAATTATAAAGAGATGTCAATTATGTAGTATTTGGCAATATCAAATGCATCTGGCTTAACATGCTCAATGATAATCGTGGAATGTTTTGATAAAAATAGGCTGACTTTAAACAATGTTTAGGCATAAAGTACTGGTAATGACAATGAGATTTGGAAGATGAGTGACTCAGAGGAAACTATGATCAGAGACAGAATCACTCAGGCAGTATGATCAAGAAAGTAGGAGCAATACAATAAGCTACTGCTTAGTTATAAATGTAGGCACATATATAATATCATTTATACCTCAGACCAGAGATTGTTTTTTTCCCCTCATTGCTCTATTCCAAATACCTATACATCATAGATGCTCAATAAATGTTTGTCAAATCAATTACCTTATTCAACAAATACCTACTGTGTACTTCACATAGGAAACTATTACAGACGTGAATGAAACATGACAGGTGTCTTATTAGGAGTATTACAGAAGTAAGACTTGAGGATACTGCAGAGAGAGTAATTATGCATTATTGATGGAATTACAGATATAAAATTGAGTATACTTTATTTTCCTAGAATTTGTGACCTGCTCTTGCTTCAAGATTCTGGAATCTCGTGGTCCTAGAGAAAAATTAAAATGGAATCAAGAAATTCAGGCATGAACTAAAATGCCACCAGAATGGGGAAAATCTCACACATACCCTCCCAAACCCATACCTGTCTCTTTGAGTTCAGACATTTTGAGGTGTATCTTGGCAGTAGTCAATAACCAAGGGCTCTAATCCAAAAAATATGGTAGTGGCTACTGGTCATCTGACACTGAACTTGGCCCAAGTCAGTAAAGAATTTGAGAGACAAACCTAATAGATAAGTGTAATAAATGGTTGTGGCAACTTTATATAAAGTTAAGGAATAAAACTGAAGAAAATATATTTGGTTATAATAAACCCTTTTGCATGATACAAAAGCCATGGAAGAGCATACAAAGTATATGCCAAAGACTGATGCCTAAGGAACAGCAATATTTGCAGGAATGGTGGATGAAAATGAGCTGCTGAGGACTGTAAGGAAGATCCAAAGGGAAACCAACAAACTCTAGGTTGCAGAAACCAAAATACATAATAGTCTCAAAACACATTCTACGTACTGACCAGGTTCAAGTAATGGCAACATAGTTTATATCACTCTAACTCTCATGTTGGTAAAAATTCTAGACTATGGAATATAGATACATATACAGCCCAAAGGCAATGGAGAGAAATCAAAAGCAGGCTGAAAGTGGGACAAAAACCATGAAAGAAAAGAAAAGTGGTGATAAGATCCCATTTTCCAGGTTTTTATTCAGAGGGTACTGTTCAGCCCACATGGCACCCAAAGAATAGAGATCTGGTAGAAAATGGCCATCTAATTTGGCAGAGGTATCACAGGTGAAGTTTGGGACTTCCAGAACAGATAAAAGTCTAAGGGAGAAATACAAGAAAGGAAGGAATTCCAGATTTCTGAACTATGCATGTGAAGGGAAGGCTCCCAACAGCCAGGATAAAACAAGAGCAAATAACCCTAAAAACTGGATGAGAGATTTTAACAGTTTCCCAATGGCTGGAAAACTATATTTGGAGTTCAAGTACTGTCAATTGGAACTGGCTTGGTAGTCATTTTGAATTTTCCATTGAAACTCCAGAAGAAAATTCTAGGAATAAAGGCAATACCAAAAGAAACCTGTCCCAATCAAGCTACAACCAAGCCTCCATGAAATAAAGTAGACCATCATTAATATAAGTACTTGCTAAAATAAAGCCCAGCACTCTTTAGAGAAAGATTTTGGATTTGTGGATTCTCCAACTTAAAATAATGAATATAGACTCAAATGTTACTAGACTTGCAAAAAGATATAAAATTATGACCTAGGGGCACCTGGGTGGCTCAGTGGGTTAAAGCCTGTGCCTTCTGCTCAGGTCATGATCCAATGGTCCTGGGTTCGAGCCCTGCATCGGGCCCTCTGCTTAGCGGGAAGCCTGCTTCCTCCTCTCTCTCTCTCTGCCTGCCTCTCTGCCTATTTGTGATCTCTGTCAT
>ML109121.1:0-68585 GCA_003697995.1 Taxidea taxus jeffersonii
TGCAGAAAAATGAAACTGGGCCATTTCCTTTCACCATGCACAAAAATAAACTAAAAATGGATGAAGGACCTCAGTGTGAGAAAGGAATCCATCCAAATCTCTGAGGAGAGCACAGGCAGCAACCTCTTCGACCTCAGCCACAGCAACTTCTCCCTAGAAACATCGCAAGGGAAGTGAGGGCAAAAATGAACTATTGGGACTTCATCAAGATCAAAAGCTTTTACACAGCAAAGGAAACAGTTAACAAAACCAAAAGGCAACTGACAGAATGGGAGAAGATATTTGCAAACGACATATCAGATAAAGGGCTAGTATCCAGAATCTATAAAGAACTTATCAAACTCAACACCCGAAGAACAAATAATCAAGAAATGGGCAGAGGACATGAACAGACATTTCTGCAAAGAAGACATCCAGATGGCCAACAGACACATGAAAAAGTGTTCCACATCACTTGGCATCAGGGAAATACAAATCAAAACCTCAATGAGATACCACCTCACACCAGTCAGAATGGCTAAAATTAACAAGGCAGGAATCGACAGATGCTGGTGAGGATGCAGAGAAAGGGTAACCCTCCTACACTGTTGGTGGGAACGCAAGCTGATGCAGCCACTCTGGAAAACAGCATGGAGGTTCCTCAAAAAGTTGAAAATAGAGCTACCCTATGAACCAGCAATTGCACTACTGGGTAATTGCACTACTGGATACAACTGTAGTGATCGAAGGGGCACGTGCACCCGAATGTTTATAGGAGCAATGTCCACAATAGCTGAACTATTGGAAAGAGCGTAGATGTCTATCAATAGATGAATGGATAAAGAAGAGGTGGTGTATATATACAATGGAATACTATGCAACCATCAGAAGAAATGAAATCTTGCCATTTGTGACAACATGGATGGAACTAGAGAGTATTATGCTCAGTGAAATAAGTCAGTCAGAGAAAGACCATTATCATCTGCTCTCCCTGATATGAGGAAGTTGAGAGGCAACCGGGGGGGGGGGGGGTTGGAGGGTAGGAAAGGAGTAAATGAAACAAGATGGGATTGGGAGGGAGACAAACCATAAGAGACTCTTGATCTCACAAAACAAACTGAAGGTTGCCAGGGCAGGTTGGGGAGAGGGGTAGGGAGAGGGTGGTTGGGTTATGGACATTGGGGAAGGTATGTGCTATGGTGAGTGCTGTGAAATGTGTAATCCTGATGATTCACAGACCTGTACCCTTGGGGCTAGTAATACATTATGTGTTAATAAAAAATAAAAATTTTTAAAAAATAAATGAAAGGCTGATAAAACTAAAATTCTAAAATTGAGCCTAGAAAATTCTAGAATTTTCTCTGTGGGAAAATTTTTAACTAACTTGACATAAGTAGGATTTTTTAAGCTTTCATTTTTTTCTTGGGTCACTTTGGTAGTTTCATTTTCCTAGGCATTTGTTTAAATGTTGTTTAAATGTTTAAAAATTTGTTGTCTTGATAGGGTTTTTTTTTTTGAAAGATAATTCTGTCCCACTGTATCTTATTTATTATTCAAATATTAACATACAATGTTATATTAGTTACAATTAACATACAATGTTATATTAGTTTCAGGTATACAACAATTTTATACATTTCTCAGTGTTCATCAAGTATACTCTTCATTCTATTTATTTTACCCATTACCCCACCTACCTCCTTTCTGGCAACCACCAGTTCTCTGAATTTAAGAGTCTGGTTTTTTGTTCATCTCTTTTTTTCTTTGTTTGTTCTTTTGTTTCTTAAATTCCACATATGAATGAAATCATATAGTATTTGTCTTTCTCTGACTTATTTCACTTAGTATTATGCCCTCTTAGTCCATCCATATTATTATAAATGGCAAGATTTCATTCTTTTTATGGCCAAATAATATTCCATTTTATATATATACCATGTCTTCTTTATCCATTCATCTACCAGTGGACACTTAGGTTGCTTTCATATCTTGGCTATTGTAAATAATGCTGCAATAAACAGAGAAGTGCATATACCTTTTCAATTTAGTGTTTTTGTTTTCTTTCAGTAAATACGCAGTAGTGGAATTACTGGATCATACGGCAATTCTATTTTTAATTTTTCAAGGAACTGCCATACTGTTTTCCACAGTGGCTACACCAGTTTGCATTCCCAGCAACAGTCCATGAGGGCTCGTTTTCTCCACATGCTTGCCAACACATGTTGTTTCTTGTTGTTTTTTTATTTTAGCCAGTTTTGATAGTTTTATTTTTGTTTTTTTAACTCTACAGTATCTGCTGTCATGTACTTTTTTTCATTTGAACTGTCATTAATTAAGTGCTTACCCCATTTTTGATCACTTTTACTAAAAGTTTACCTATTTTGTTAGCACTTTTAAAGAACCAGATTTTGGCTCTATTATTATAGTTGTTATTATTTTGGCTTAAAAACAGAAATTTATTTTCTCAGAATTGTGGAGGCTTGAAGTGCAAGACCAAGGTGTCAGCATGGTTGGTTTCTTCAAAGACCCATGTCCTTGGCTTGGTAGGTGGCCATGTTTTCCCTATATCCTCACATGGCTTTCCCTCTGTAGTAGTCTGTATTTTAATCTCTTATTATGAAGAGATAAGTCATATTAGATTAGAGCCTGCTCTAATGACTTCATTTTACTTTAATTATGTCTTTAAATATCTTGTCTCCATATGCAGTCATACCTTGAGGTACTTGGGTTTAAGACTAGTATTTGAATTTTGGGAGTACCCAATTCAGCCCATAGTTGTGCATGTTAGCATATGTGTGCATGTGTACATGTGTCCCTATGTGTATGCATATATGTATTGGGTGGGCATGTTTGTGTGTGTATATGAATGTATATGTGAACATGTGCCTGTGTATGTGTATATGTGGGCATATGAGTATATGTGTGTGTGTGTGAGAACATTCCAACCAATGGAAACAGCACTTGAAAAAATTATACTGTATTTGGAGAATCTCGCACAGTTTAATTTCCTTCTACTCTTGGCCCATGTGTGTATTTATTTGCATTTAGTTGGAAGTGCATGGAACATAATCATTTTCCTCTGAGCTTTCTGCTACCTAACATTTTGTGATTACTCTCCCCTGTCAGCATATAAAAGTAGATAATAACCACTTAAAATTTTTTCTTCTTTTGTTGAATTACTTCATAACAACTTCCTATAGAAGAATTCTGATCAAAGAAAGAGAACATTTTACAGCTCTTGACAAAATCATTGCTTTCCAAATGTTGTAATGAATTTTCTTATTGAAATATATTTGATATATAACATTGTGTATGTTTAAGATATATAGCATGTTTGATTTGGTAGCTTATATATTACAGTATGATTGTCATTATAGCTTTAGCTAGCACCTCTATCACATCACATAATTATCAGTTCTTTTTTGTGGTGGGAATAATTAAGATCTGGTCTCTTAGCAGTTTTGGTTTTATACTAAAATATCGTTACCTATAATCACTATAGATTTCCAGGATTTTTTTATCTACTAGCTACAGATTTGTACCCTTAAACAGCATCTCTTCCATTCCCCCACCTCTTAGCCCCTGGTAATTATTTTACTCTTTAGTTTTATGAGTTCAGTGAGTGATGTCATATGATATTTGTCTTTCTCTATCTGACTTATCTCAGCATAGGGCCCTCAGGGTCCATCCATATTGTTGCAAATGGCAGGATTTCCTTCTTTCTCATGAGTAACTAACACACACACACTCTACATCTTCTTTATCCATCTGCTGATGGACATTTAGGTTGTTTCTGTATCTTGGCTCTTGTGAATAATGCTGCAGTAAACATTAGAGTATATATATATATCTCTTCAGCATCCTGTTTTCATTGTCTTTGGTTATATGCCCAGAATTGGAATTGCTAGATCATAGAGTAGTTCTGTTTTTAATTTTTTCAGGAACCTCCATATCATACCCCGAACAAATCACAACTATTTCTCCCTTCTCCAGAAGTAACCACTATCTTGACTTTTATAGTTTTCACTGTATTTCGTTTTTTAGATTTATTACCCAAATGTGTATCCCTAGACATTACATTCTGTCTTGGCCACTGAAAATTTACAGATCTTTTTGAGTCTCTGATAATTAGTAGGGCTCCTGTTTATCTTTTTCTGTTCCATACATATGCTGTTAAAAAACTTGGGTTATTTGATTTGCTGAAGTTCCCACACTCTGGCTTTTGTTAATTGCGTCCTCATGGTACAATTTCAGCATGTTTCCTTTATCATCTGTATTTCTTGGAAATTGATAGCTGGATCCAGAGGCTTGATCAGACTCCGGTTGTCACTTTGGTAAGATTTTATGTGGTATTCTTCCTTCAGGAGTCACAAAATGTCTGATTTTCTTTTTTTTGTAGGGGATGCTAGCATCTATTGATGTTTATTATTTAGATCACTAACTTATTGGGGCTGCAAATTGATATTCTGATTCTTTTTTCATTTATTAGAATACTTGTATAAGGAGCTATTTTTCTTCATTCCTATTTGATTATGAAGTGTTACAGTTTACATTAAAAAAAAAAGTCAGGATAAGTGCCTGATTCTTTCTGTTTATTTGCCAGTTTTTGAAAGAGATATATGAAGATATGCCATTTTGGGGAAAAACATTTGCATAGTTTCAAATAATCTTCCACAGCAATCTGTATTAATTACAAAGAGAAAAATAGTAACTTTATAATGAGGCAGTCTGGCAGACATCATCTTAATCAAATGACCACAGTTAACATTACCAGTAACAGGACAAATGGACACCATGTGCCTCCTGATGTGATGAACAAGAAGACCACAATATTATTGCTGTGGCATTCCTGCTAGAAATTAATAACCTGAATCTAATCATGAGGAAACAGCAGATACACATGGGGGGAGATTCAAAAAAGCAACTGGCCTATATGCTTCAAAAATACTAAAGTCAAGAAAGATAAAGGCTGAGTGTCCTAGAATCAAAGAGACTAAAGAGACAAAACAACTAACTGCAATATGTGGTCCTAGGCCAGAAAAAAAATGTTTTTCTTTTGTTTTAAAGGCCACTAATGGCCCAGTTGGCATGTTTATAAGTTTAAAAGAGCTATAGATTAAATAATAGTACTATATTGCTGTCCTCTTTTTTGATAATTGTACTGTGTCTTTGAAAAAGGAGATACTTGAGTATTTAGAGGTAAATGAACATTATATCTGCAGCTTGCTCTCAAACATTTTAGAGACAATGACATATATGTGTGTATATGATGTTTGTTAAAAGATAGGCTGACGTATATTAAAAATTAATAAGAGTTTATTTGAGGAAGAATCACTTTGAATGGGGCAGTACCAAAGCGGGAGTGATTGGGAGTGCTCTACCAGTCAGAGCCAGGGGAAAGTCATCTACATAGAAGGTGGGAAGACCAAAGAAAGGAAGTTATCTGATTGGCTGTATCTTAAAGCCTCATTTGCTCTTTATGATTGGTTGTCCTTAGTGTTCTGATTTTGTAACTTTGGGGTATTTAAAGGCTCAGATTTTTGGTTGCTTAGGTAGGCACCAAAGCCTTAGAGCCACCTCAGTCTAATAGCCTCCCTGTTTAATTAATGTAATATATATACATACATACATATATATAATATATAAATATATATTAATGTAAATTAATGTGATATATATGTGTTAACATATATATATGGTAATGCAAGTACAATACAGTGTTAGTACTTGGGAAATCTGGATGAAAAGTGCATAAGAATTCCTTGTCCTATTTTTGCAACTTTTCTGTAAGTTCAAAATTACTTAAAAATTAGTTGGTTTTTTATCATCTTCTGAAGGGGACTTAGACTTTTTAAAGGTATTATAAATTTATGAATTTAAACCTGTTTAATAATTTTCAGTTCATTGCTGTTACTACTTTTACTGAAATTCACATGGTCTTATCTTTGACTCCTGAGCCCTTTTACATGACCGTAGTAGTTTTGATAGTTTCCTTCCTGACACATATACAGATGTAGGAGACTCATTTCATATATTCTCTGCCCCAGACCTGAAATCAGCCATTTTTTCAAGAAGTGTTGGTTTCTTTTTGTGGGAAAGGGTATTTCAGGACTACAGTCTGGTTGCTAGAGGTATTTCTAGGCCTTTTCAGTATAGCGAACATATACAGAGAGATGAGAAACTCATGATTTCATACTGATATATCTGCTACAAATTCAGGACTCTGTTATTACTTCATCAGTCTGAAGTCTGCATCTCCTTTCTTCCACACTAAGAGTCCTGATTATGACACAGGGGATTATACAATTAGGAATTCCTAATATAGAATAAGATATCTTAATATCCTAAGTCCTAATGCTCATTTGCTTTATCCACATCACAATCACTATAGCCTCAGAATAACAATTCCAGTATAGTTTTTACCAGTATAATTACTGAAAACAATGACATTTATTTGCATTTGTTCTCTCTTTCTCCTCACCCCTGGTTTTATTTATTTTACATATATATTTTTTCAATATTTTATTTATTTATTTGACAGAGATCACAAGTAGGCGGGGGGGGGGGCGGAGAAGCAGGCTCCCTGCTGAGCAGAGAGCCCGATTCGGGGCTCAATCCCAGGATGCTGAGATCATGACCTGAGCCAAAGGCAGAGGCTTTAACCCACTGAACCAACCAGGCGCCTGACTCACCCCTGCTTTTAAATAGTTGTACTAAATCTATATTATCAAGTGTGTAGCCACCATATATTATACCCTCTCTAACTCTCATTAAGCTTATTTAATGCTTATCACCAGTCTTTATTTGTAGTCATTTTGTTGTCTGGTGCCTGTTCTCCAGAAGATTCATTCTTCCAGAAGGGTTCATGGAACAGTATTCTCTAAGGTCTGGTATGTTTATACCAGCTTGTGCCCTTTATACTTGAAATCCAGTTTTGCTGTATATAAACTGTGTTTACATTTTTCTTTTCCTGATTATCTTAAATCTGTTATTTCATTTACTTCTGCCATAAAACTTTGTATATGTAGTTGGAATAGAGATGAATACTTTAACAGCTGAGTCATCTCATTATGGATATTTGGATGTGCCATCTAAACTTGACAGGTGACAGTTTCTTAAAGATTAGTTGCAAGTTGAAATTTTTTAAGCCATGGCACTCAACCCTTTATACTTTACTAAGTTAAATTCCATTCGTCTTTGAATAGATCTTTTTCTCATTCAAAGTGGATTTTGAAACATCATGAATTTATCATTTGGAAAATATCAAGATTTGGGACACCAAACAGGGGTGCCTGTGTGGCTCAATCAGTTGGGCATCATACTCTTGATTTTGGCTCAGGTTCTGGTCTCAGGGTCATGAGGCTGAGCCCCACATCAGTTCCACACTCAGTATGGAGTCTGCTTGAGATTTTCCAGCTCCCCCTCATCCTCTGCCCACCCCACCCCCCACCCCTGCTCAGTCGCATGCATTCTCTCTCTCTCTCTCAGTAAATAAATAAGTAAATACAATCTTTATTTTAAAAAAAGATTAGGGACATTGATAATTCATGGTAGCCAGTATAAGTTTTCCAAAATTCTAATTTTTCTCAAAAGCTTGAATTTTATCATTGGCACAATTCTCCTTGAAGTGGCAGGCTCATTTCATCTTTTAGAAAATGTCTGTTATGTACTTGAGTCTGAATTACCATGATTTATGTCAGCTATTCCTTCATGTTAAAATGTTTCATTAAAAAAAGTGAACTAGTTTAAAAAAAAAAAAAGTGGCTAGTTTAGCTCGTAGCTCAAACAGTTGGTTTTTTCCTAAGACAACCATTTGAAACTTTCCTTTGGCTTTTTTCAGTTTATTGCATGAATAAGTTACATTAGTCCAAGCTAAAAGCAGACCCCAAATGGTTTCATTATACAAGCAGTGAGGTTTTTAAACTTGTGACAAGGGACAGAAGGAAAATTCTACTCATTGAAAGGAAATCCTCACTTAAGCTTCAGTAAGCCAAAAGCACTTAAAACCCATGAACCTTCAGCTGGTCATCCTTAGCCAGCCCAGTCCCTATGAGGAACTGGCATATGTTCTTATGCTGGTGACTCTTTAGCTGAATTACTTCTCCATATTCTGAATGCTCACTTACATTACCATTGCAGTCAAGTTTCTTCTTCTTTTTTTTATGATTTTATTTATTTATTTGACAGACAGAGATCACAGGTAGGCAGAGAGGCAGGCAGAGAGAGAGGAATGGAAGCAGGCTTCCTGCTGAGCAGAGAGCTCGATGTAGGGCTCAATCCTGGGACCCAGGGATCATGACCTGAGCCGAATGAAGGCAGAGGTTTCAACCCACTGAGCCACCCAGGTGCCCCGCAAGTTTCTTCTTAAACACCTTCTCTAGCTTCTTTTTATTGTAATAAGTCTTGATCCCTTGGACAGTACTAAGGGTCTTCCTCCCATTTCTCTGTTGAATTCTTATATGGATATAATCCTTAGTGCCAGCAGGAAGCAGATCATCACCCTAACTTGCATCAGCAAAGGGGTGGAAAGAGTGGAGGTTCTTGATAGCAGACATACAATGTGATTCCTTTTCCTCTGTGGAAAAAGGCAGTGGCAGGGTGGTGGTAGGATGGAGTGTTGTGCAGTGAGGGGGCTCAGTGATTGGGATCAAAAACCATTTGAAACCTTTTATATGTACCTACTTTTTTGTCACACAGAAATTAAAAAGATGTGTGCTCAAAAGTTAAGATTCAGTAAAATCGGTCATTTGTTTCTGCTTTGTCCAGGACATTCTTAAGTAAAACTTCTCTTTGTTTGGTTTTTTAATGATTGGTATTTTGGGTTTTAAACACTGAGGGCATGGCATTGAAGGCTAAAATGACTCTAAGTACAGTTTTATCCCACTGCCTTTATTTGTGCTCAGGAACCAGCACCATCAGTGGAAGTGTTAATACAGAAAAGATAAATGACATCTTTGTATTGAGAATAGTTTTGACCTATGGAATCCCTGAAAGAGTCTCAGATGATTTTCATGGGTCTCTGGAGCATATTTTGAGGATTGCTGGGATATTTCTATGTGCAAGTGGCACATATCATGTTCCTACATTTAAACCACATAGCCCCACCTGACTGCTGCAAAAGAGGAAGAGGCAGCTAGCTGCTCTCCAAAATACATATAACCCTGTTCTTCCTGGGCACACAGTTAGGCATGCATGCTCAGGGAAAGAGAAAAACATGTCATTTGGTGAGCAGCTAGCCACTTATGCCCTAGTCTGCCTTTCTGGTGACCAGATTACCGTATCGGTGACCCTTATTTCCACACAGAACACACCTCATCCCCAAAAGGTAAACCAAATCCCATCCATTCACTGCATCCAGCTCCAAGTGTAGGATCTCTGGCTGATATGCAGTCTTCTCCATCATATCTCCATGTGGTGCTTCATGATTTTGTTACCTTTCCGCAGCTACTGCCCTATCCTTATTCAGGATCAGGGACAAGGTGACTGCAATAAACAAAATTTGGGAAGGGGAAGATTGTAAGACACACAGGTAGTTACTGTTCTATAGCAATGATGAGATTCTGCTACTCAAGCTTGTGCTGGCAGTAGGGGAAGGTCCTACTCTGTCTTCTGTGAAGAACTCTTTTCCCACTGGTTTTTGGTGACACTTCAGCCTTTGCAGGGTTCTTCCTTGCCCATTATCTTCCATAACTAACCTGAAGTGGATGTTAGGGAATATTCCTGTCTTGGGGTTTCTTCCTATTTCATAGTCATTTCTTACCTATGCAGTTTCAGAGATGTGAGGATTAGTTTCTAAGTGGTATATTTTAGACCAAGATTTTGGATGAATTCTTTGACAGAATTTAATAACTCGCTGCTCATCTGATTTGTTTGATTCTAGTTCCTTTATTTCTTAGACTGCAGCCTTAGGACTCCTATATTTTACTTTTTGCCTCTGTGCCTCTCTTTCTCAGTGGATAGTATCTCTCCAGAGACATCTACAACAATAATATGGTTGGAAAGAAAGGGGGCAACTTTAATTTAGTCTTTGCTACAGGGTTTAATGTATATAACAAAGAATTTCAAGCAATCTCTGTAGCCCAAGTTACTTTTAAGTTTTGGAAAGTAATGTTTAGACATAATTGGCTTTTTCAACAGTCTAAGGCCTTCAGTTTCTGTGCTCTCTCCCCTTTTATTTCTGCTTGCAAGCCAACTAGTTTTTTTCCTGAGTACTTTCTTTCTTGTAATGCCTTGCTAACCACAGCAATGATAAGCCATTATTCACTAATCTTTTGGCACTTTGTAACCTCTTCTCTAAATTAGATCTACATACTGTGTCTGCCCTCCACATTATCACAGGCAGTAGTATCACATAGTTACCTGCTCTATCTCCTTTGCTATCAGCCACTAGGCAGATATCACATATTTTAGATTTTTGCTCTAGAAGACCCCCCTTCAAGGTATCTCTGTCTTCACTAGTGTAGAGTAGGCTAGTGCGGCATATGTATTTAATAATTATCTAATGTCTAAAACACAACAGAAGTTAACTTACTGTTTGTCTGATAAAGTTGGGAATGGTGTGTGGAGGCATCGAAGAGGCCCTGCTCTCTGCAGTTATTAAGGACCTGTTTGAAAGAAGTTCTACTGTTTTCAACCATGGCTTCCTTCTAGCTAGGCACCTTCCTGTGGCTAGCTCTTAGTTATGTGCCTGCTTGTACTGCAAAGGAGGCTAGGAAATGAAGTATAGATGTGTATCTGGGAAACAGTTGTCTGTCCTATAAAATTAAATATTGGCATTGACCAAGCATTGCAACTTTTGAGTATACACTAAGGAAGCTCTTACAAATGTAAACTAGGTAACATATATATAAATGTTCAGTAGTGCATAGGTGGCTTAGTCGGTTGAGCATCCAGCTCTTGACTTTGGCTCACCTCATGATCTCAGGGTCATGAGACTGAGCCTTACAGCAGTCTTGATGCTCAGCATGGAGTCTGCTTGTCCATCTCCTTCCCCCTTCTGCCTCCCCTGCTCATGCTCTCTCCCTCTCAAATAAATAAATAAAAATTTTTTAAAAAATATTCATAGCAGCACTATTCATAATAGCAAAAATATTGAAAACAACCAGATATTCACTGGAATATGGAATATTATTAATGTAGATGATAAATATAATGTGATATATGTATAATATGAAGTATAAACATATAGTGAAATGTACTAAAATCTCACAAAATGACATGGATAAGTCTTAGTATTATAATGCTAGTGGGGAAAAAAGCTAGTTTCAAAAGACTATATATACTATTTTTTTAAGATTCAAAATTTTAAAAAGCCACATTTTAGGAATGTATACATTGTGGTAAAATCCTGAAGGGAACAAAAAGCAGAAATCATGAGCATACTTACTGGTTGAGAGGTAGAAAAAGAACATAAGGGAGGAAAACAAAGTAGATACCATGATACTAATAATCTAGTTTTTAAGTTTCAGTGGTGATTCATACACTCTTATTAGGGACTATAAAGTGTTATATATTCTTTTGTATGTATCAAAATATTCCTAATAAAAAGATTTGTGATAAGTTTGGGGGCACCTGGGTGGCTCAGTGGGCTAAAGCCTCTGCCTTTGGCTTGGGTCCTGATCCGGGGGTCCTGGGATCAAGCCCCACATTGGGCTCCCTGCTCAGCAGGGAGCCTGCTTCCTCCTCTCTTTCTACTGCCTCTCTGCCTACTTGTGATCTCTGTCAAATAAACAAATAGAATCTTATAAAAAAAAGATTTGTGATAAGGTTGAAAGGTATGAAGGTATATTTTTTCTTTTCTTGACTTGTTTCCTGATTAGTTTTTTGTTGATTACCTAACTAACCACCTTGTTACTTCATCTCCCCTTGGCTGTCTTTTAGGGTTAGGTATCTCTAATCTTTATAAATATTTTGTTTCCCATTTCTCATTCAGAACTGTTCCCATTTGTTGTGTTCCAACCTTTTGAATCACACTTTATTAATTCAGTTGATTTATCAAATTACTTTTATTAAAATTCAGTTACTTTTTTCATTCTTTATTGTAATTTGATTCAATGTTAATAATATATTCTACCTAGATTTCCTTTCCTATGTTGATTTTTCAAATCTCCCTTCTCCAGCTCCATGGTGCAATGATCTAACCTTGGAAATTTTCACCTTTTCCATCATTCAGTTGACTTATATTTTAAAAGTCAAGTATTTCGGGGCACCTGGGTGGCTCAGTGGGTTAAAGCCTCTGCCTTCAGCTCAGGTCATGATCCCAAGGTCCTGGGATCAAGCCCTGCGTCGGGCTCTCCGCTCAGCCAGAAGCCTGCTTCCTCCTCTCTCTCTGCCTGCCTCTGCCTGCTTGTGATCTTTGTCTGTCAAATAAATAAAATAAAAATCTTAAAAAAAAAAAGTCAAGTATTTCTTCTAGAAACTCAGTTATGGATTCCTTAAGATCACTAGCATTATGGCAGAAGTAGATTCATCATTGTTTGAGCCTCTTGTATTTGCATGAAGTCACTGATCTTAACACTGTTTTTGTTAAAATGTCTTTTAGGGTGGGGATTCAGTAGTTAGGTGATGGAGGTTAAGTACTACACTTACTGTGATGAGCACTGAGTAATGTAGAGAATTGTTGAGTCACTATATTGTACACCTGAAATTGATAAGACACTGTTTGTTTACTATGCTGGAATTAAAGAACTTAATAAAATTTTTAAAAATTGAAATTTAAAAAATGTCTTTTGAGTAACTTTAGTCAGAAGCTGACTAACATCTTTTTGTGATGTGTTTTATTTTAGTTACTATTTAGTGCTCAGTATTTATGATGAAATCTTTATTCATAAAATAGTAATTGATTAATTGGATTATTCAATTAACCATAAAAGTATCTGTTCTTTTTTAGAAAATGTAATGATTGCAAATCTTAATAACTTAGTTTGAACTTCCCTTGAAAATATGGAGGGTTGAAACCAAAAAGAGACTACATTCATATGAAGCTAGTTTTGCTGTTGTGGAGTTTTCTTTTTGTAGTCTTATCCTTATTATATATGTATTTTTTATTAACATGTAATGTATTATTTGTTTCGGGGGTACAGGTCTGTGAATCGTCAGTCTTACACAGTTCACAGCACTCACCATAGCACATACCCTCCCCAATGTCCATCACCCAGCCACCCCCCCTCCCCCCACAGCAGCCCTCAGTTTGTTTCCTGAGATTAAGAGTCTCTTCTGGCTTGTCTCCCTCCCCAGTGCCATCTTATTTCATTTTTCCCTCCCTTACCCACACAGTCTCCTACCCTGCCTCTCAAATTCCTCAGATTAGAGAGATCATATGATGATTGTCTTTCTCTGATTGACTTACTTCGATTAGCATAATACCCTCTAGTTCGACACGCGTTGTTGCAAATGGAAAGATTTTGGGTTTTTTGATGACTGCCTAGTATTCCATCACATATATATACCACCTCTTCTTTATTCATTCTTCAGTTGATGGACATCTAGCTTCTTTATGTATTTATTTATTTACTTATTTATTTATTTGAAAGACAGAGATCACAAGTAGGCAGAGCGAAAGGAAGGGAAGCAGGCTCCCTGCTGAGCAGAGAGCCCGATGCAGGGCTCCATCCCAGGACCCTGGGATCATGACCTGAGCCGCCAAAGGCAGAGGCTTTAACCCACTGAGCCATCCAGGTGCCTTGACATCTAGCTTTTTTCCATAGTTTGGCTATTGTGGACATTGCTGCTATAAACATTCAGGTGCATGTGCCCCTTTAGATTACTACATTTGTATCTTTAGGGTAAATACCCAGTAGTGCGATTGGTGGGTCATAGGGTAGCTCTATTTTCAACTTTTTTTTTTCTATTTTCGACTTTTTGAGGAACCTCCATGCTGTTTTCCAGAGTGGCTGCACCAGCTTGATTTCCCACCAACACTGAAGGAGGGTTCCCCTTTCTCTGCATCCTCGCCAGCATCTGTCAATTCCTGCCTTGTTAATTTTAGCTATTCTGACTGGTGTGAGGTGGTATTTCATTGAGGTTTTGATTTGTATTTCCCTGATGTCGAGTGATGTGGAGCACGTTTTCATGTGTCTGTTGGCCATTAGATGTCATCTTTGCAGAAATGTCTGTTCATGTCTTAGCCTATTTCTTGACTTGATTATTCTTTGGGTGTTGAGTTTGATAAGTTCTTTATAGATTTTTTTGATACTAGCCCTTTATCTGATATGTCATTTGTGAATATCTTCTCCCATTCTGCCGGTTGTCTTTCAGTTTTGTTGACTGTTTCCTTTGCTGTGTAAAAGCTTTTGATCTTGATGAAGTCCCAATAGTTCATTTTTGCCCTTGCTTGCCTTGCCTTTGGTGATGTTTCTAGGAAGAAGTTGCTGTGGCTGAGATCGAAGAAGTTGCTGCCTGTATTCTCAATGATTTTGATGGATTCCTGTCTCACACTGAGGTCTTTCATCCATTTTGAGCCTATTTCTATGTGTCTGTTTTTGTGCCAGTACCATACTGTCTTGATGATGACAGCTTTGTAATAGAGCTTGAAGTCTGGAATTGTGATGCTGCCAACTTTGGTTTTCTTTTTCAACATTCTTCTGGCTATTCGAGGTCTTTTCTGGTTCCATATAAATTTTGGGATTATTTGTTCCATTTCCTTGGGGGAAAATGATGGTATTTTTTTTTTAATCATTTTCTTTATGCTGAGAATAGTAGGTCGAAGATACAAGTTTGGAGAAGGTACTACACCAAGATGACATAATCACCAAACATGGCGGGGATGATGTTGGATCAATAATTTTGCAGTAAAACTCAGAGAAGTGTAAAATGCCCTTCACCCATTTGGGAAACAGGGACACTAAAAGCTATAAGAAAGCATTAACACTTAAATCAACTGTATTTAATTATTTAATCATATATATATACATATATACATGTATATATACATATATACATGCACATATACACACATACATATACATATGTATATATACGTATATATATGCACACACATATGTATATGTTACATACGTACTTATATGTATATATACGTGTGTATGTGTGTGTGCATGTATATATATGCTCTGCCATGTAATGCACTGTTAAGGATGGAAATATAAAATTAGCCTATTTACAGTCAACTGTTATTAACTCTGTGGCCTTAGGATTTTTTTACTGTGTGCAGACAAAATTGACCCTAGAGATAAAACAACATCTGCCAACTTGAAACCAGTGAAATAATTGCTTATTAGGGAGGGGGATTTATAAACAAAATCAACAGATACAGGAATACTTGAACAAAAAATGATGGTATTTTGATAGGGATTGCATTAAATGTGTAGATTGCTTTAGGTAGCATAGACATTTTCACAATATTTGTTCCTCCAATCCATGAGCATGGAATGTTTTTTCCATTTCTCTGTGTCTTACTCCATTTCTTTTATAAGTACTTTATAGTTTTCTGAAACTAGATTCTTTGCCTCTTTGGTTAGGTTTTTTCCTAGGTATCTTACAGTTTTGGGTCCAGTTGTAAATAGGATCAACTCCTTAATTTCTCTTTGTTCTGTCTTGTTGTTGGTGTATAGAAATGCAACTGATTTCTGTGCATAGATTTTATATCCTGCCATAAGTATTAGTTCTAGCAGTTTTGGAGTGGAGTCTTTTGGGTTTTCCACATAAAGTATCATATCAGCAAAGAGTGAGACTTTGACTTCTTCTTTGGTAACTTGGATGCCTTTAATTTGTTTTTGTTGTCTGATTGCTGAAGCTAGGACTTCTATACTTGATCTTAGCCAAAAGGCCAAGAAGCAATGAGGCTAGGACTGCTAGTACTATGTTGAATAGTAATGGTGATAGTGGATAGCCCTGCCATGTTCCTGACCTTAGGGAAAAAGCTCTCAGTTCTTCCCCATTGAGAATGATATTCACTGTGGGTTTTTCATAGATGGCTTTGATGATATACCCTCTATCCCTACATTTCGAAGAGTTTTGATCAAGAAAGAATGTTGTACTGGGGCGCCTGGGTGGCTCAGTGGGTTAAGCCTCTGCCTTCGGCTCAGGTCATGATCCCAGGGTCCTGGGATTGAGCCCCGCATCGGGCTCTCTGCTCAGCAGGGAGCCTGCTTCCTCCTC
Organism: Taxidea taxus jeffersonii; assembly: GCA_003697995.1. Classification (NCBI taxonomy): domain Eukaryota; kingdom Metazoa; phylum Chordata; class Mammalia; order Carnivora; family Mustelidae; genus Taxidea; species Taxidea taxus. The sequence continues at coordinate 16,096 of ML109121.1, forward strand.
TCTCTCTGCCTGCTTCTCTGCCTACTTGTGATCTCTATCAAGTAAATAAAAAAATTAAAAAATTAAAAAAAAATTAAAAAAAAAAAAGAAAGAATGTTGTACTTTGTCAAATGCTTTTTCAGCATCCTTTGAAAGTGTCATATGGTTCTTGTTCTTTTTTTAATGTATCAGACTGATTGGTATGTGGATGTTGAACCAACCTTGCAGCCGAGGAATAAATCCCACTTCATTGTGGTGAATAATCCTTTCAATGTACTGTTGGATCATAGTGGCTAGTATTTTGGTGAGCATTTTTGCATCCATGTTCATCAGGAATTTTGGTCTGTAATTCTTGGTCTGTAATTCTTCTTTTTGATGGGGTCTTTGTCTGGTTTTGGGATCAAGGTAATACTAGCCTCATAAAATGAGTTTGGAAGTTTTCCTTCCATTTCTATTTTTTGTAACACTTTCAGGAGAATAGATATTAATTCCTATTTAAATGTTTGGTAGAATTCCCCCGGGAAGCCGTCTGGCCCTGGGCTCTTGTTTTTTGGGAGATTTTTGATCATTGCTTCAATCTCCTTACTGGTTATGGGTCTGTTCAGGTTTTCTGTTTCTTCCTGGTTTAGTGTTGGTAGTTTCTATGTCTCTAGGAATGCTATCCATTTCTTCCAGATTGTCTACTTTGCTGGCATATAGTTGCTCATAATATGTTCTTGTAATTGTTTGTATTTCCTTGGTGTTGGTTGTGATCTCTCCTCTTTCATTCATGATTTCATTAATTTGGGTCCTTTCTCTTTTCTTTTTTATAAGTCTGGCCAGGGGTTTATCAATCTTATTAATTCTTTCAAAGAACCAGCTCCTAGTTTCGTTTATCTGTTTTACTGTTCTTTTGGTTTCTATTTCATTGATTTGTGCTGTGATATTTATTATTTCTCTTCTCCTGTGGGGTTTAGGTTTAGGCTTTCTTTGCTGTTCTTTCTCGAGCTCCTTTAGGTGTAGGGTTAGGTTTTGTATTTGAGACCTTTCTTGTTTCTTGAGAAAGGCTTGTATTGCTGTATATTTTCTTCTCAGGACTGCCTTTGCTGTATCCCAAAGATTTTGAACAGTTATGTTTTCATTTTCATTTGTTTCCATGAATTTTTAAAATTCTTCTTTAATTGCCTGGTTGATCACTTCATTCTTTAGTAGGATGCTCTTTAGCCTCCATGTATTTGAGTTCTTTCCAACTTTCTTCTTGTGGTTGAGTTCGAGTTTCAAAGCATTGCGCTCTGAAAATATGCAGGGAATGATCCCAATCTTTTGGTACCAGGTGAGACTTGATTTGTGACCCAGAATGTGATCTATTCTGGAGAGTGTTCCATGTGCACTAGGGAAGAATGTGTATTCTGTTGCTTTGGGATAGAATGTTCTGAATATATCTGTGATATCCATCTGCTCCAGTGTGTCATTTAAGGTCTTTATTTCCTTGTTGATCTTTTGCTTGGATGATCTGTCCATTTCAGTGAGGGCGCTATTAAAGTCCCCTACTATTATTGTATTATTGTCAATGTGTTTCTTTGATTTTGTATTTAATTGGTTTATATAATTGGGTGATCCCATGTTAGGGGCATAGACATTTAAAATTGTTAGATCTACTTCTTGATATAGTGCCTTCCTCATCTCTTATTATAGTCTTTGGCTTAAAATCTAATTTATCTGATATAAGGATTGCCACCCCAGCTTTCTTTTGATGTCCATTAGTATGGTAAGTTGTTTTCCACCACTTCACTTTAAATCTGGAGGTGTCTTTGGGTCGAAAATGAGTTTCTTGCAGACAGCGTATCAGTGGGTCTTGTTTTTTTTTTATCCATTCCGATACCCTTTGTCTTTTGATTGGGGCATCTAGCCCAGTTACATTCAGGGTAACGATTGAAAGGTATGAATTCAGTGTCATTGTATTGCCTATGAGGTGACTGTTCCTATATGTTGTCTCTGTTCCTTTCTGGTCTGTTACTTCTAGGTTCTCCTTTTCTTAGAGGAACCCTTTCAATATTTTTTGTAGGACTGGTTTGGTGATAGCAGATTCTTTTAGTTTCTGTTTTTCCTGGAAGCTTTATATTTCTTCTATTTTCAGTGACAGCCTATCTAGATATATTATTTTGGCTGCATATTTTTCTCGTTTAGTTCTCTGAATATATCATATCTGTCCTTTCTGGCCTGCCAGGTCTCTCTGGATAGATCTGCTGCCAATCTATTATTTCTACCACTGTAGGTTAAGAGACTTCTTGTCCTGAGCTGCTTTCAGGATTTTCTCTTTAACACTGAGACTTGTATGTTTTACTATTAGGTGACAGGGTGTTGACCTATTTTTATTGATTTTTGAGGTGGATTCTCTGTGCCTCCTGGATTTTGATGCCTGTTTCCTTCACCAAATTAGGGAAATTCTCCACTATAATTTGCTGTAATATACCTTCTGCCCTTTTCTCTCTTTCTTCTTGTTCTGGGATCCCAGTTATTTTAATATTATTTCATCTTATGGTATCAGTTATCTCTCAAATTCTTCTCTCGTGGTAAAGTAGTTGTTTATCTCCCTTTTTCTCAGTTTCTTTATTCTCCATCATTTGGTATTCTATATTACTAATTCTCTCTTCTGCCTCATTTATCCTAGCAATAAGAGCCTCCATTTTTTATTGCATCTCATTAATAACTTTTTCGATTTCAACTTGGTTAGATTTTAGTTCTTTTATTTCTCCAGAAAGGGTTTTTATTTCCCCAGAAAGGAATACTCTAGTGTCTTATGCTTTTTTCAAGCCCAGCTAGCATCTTGATAATCATCATTTTGAACTCTGGTTCTGACATCTGACATCTGACATCCATATTGATTAGGTCCCTAGCTGTTGGTACTGCCTCTTGTTCTTTTGAGGTGAGTTTTTCTGCCTTGTTATTTTATCCAGATAAGAATAGCTGAATGAGAGAACAAAATACTAAAAATGTAGCGGCAACCTCAGAAAAATATACACTAACCAAATCAGAAGAGATCCAAAACCCAGGTGGGGAGAGGAATAGGTAGGAGAAAGAAAAAATATATATATATGTTATATATATATACATATAACAGAGCCACACATTTCATTTTGGGTGTATTTTGGTATGTTAGGAGAAACCGCCTCCCCAAAATTTTAAAGAAAGAAAAACTTATATATGTACAAAAATAAGGGTGAACATGATGAAGGGATGGAATATGGCTGTAAAGATGAAAATTTTAAAAGATTCTAAAAAAGGAATTGAGAAAATAGGAAGTTGGTTGAAATAAGAAGGAAAAAAAAAGGGGAGAATGTGATCTGGCTGGAGACTAGAAAAAAAAGCCACACACTAGATTTAGGGTATATTTTGATCTGTTAGAAGAAACTGTATCCCAAAATTTTAAAGAAACAAAAACTTACATGTATACAAAAAGCAAGGTTAAATACAATAAGGGAATAGAATATGACTATAACAACGAAAATTTTAAAAGTTTCTTAAAAAGGTATTGATAAGATAAAATAGTTTAAAATGGTGAAAAGAGGAAAGAGGAAAAATAAAAATATGTAAGAAAAAAAAATAAATAAATATTTAACTTTGCAAGACTAAAGGATCATGGGGGAAAAGCCAAGAATTCTATGTGTTGCTTCCCCTAGTTCTATTCCACAGTTCTCATTGATCTGTGAACTTGGTCTTGGCTGGGTGTTCTTGCTGATCTTTTGGGGGAGGGGCCTATTGCAGTGATTCTCAAATGTCTTTGCCCTGAGGCAGAATTGCACTGCCCTTGCTAGGGGCCAGGCTAAGTAATCTCAGGTTCGCTCTTGGGAGCTTTTGTTCCCTGAACATTTTCTATACAGCTTTGGAGGATGAGAATAAAGATGGTGGCCTCCCAGTCTCTGGTGCCAGAGGAGCCAAGAGTTCAGGGTCCTGCTCCTCAGTGTGCCCTCAGAGGAAAGCAATCAGTACCTCCTGTCTCCCTGGCCTCTGGCTACACTCCAGGCTCACTTGGCCTATGACTGAGCCTTTCTTTCTCTGGTGCATGGCCCCATTTGGAGTCTTCAACCCCGGCACATTCCTGCCACATACTCCCACACCGCTCCTTCTGGAGGAGGAAGGAGGGGGGTCTCTCCAGATCTGCCACTTGTGGGGTCCCTGCTCAAGAGGCAGTGGTCCACCTGTGCCTTTGATCACAGTTTAAGGTAATCCTGGGATGAGAGCCCACTACTTGGCTCTGTCTCTGCAGCCAGCTTCCCTGGTTTGATACCTGGGGGCTCTGCCCCACTCAGACACCCCTGGTCTTTTTGTGACCCTTAGGGTCCTGAGACCACACTGTCCCCACAAGGGTTCCTCCCTCCCACTTAGCCTCTGTAGCAATGTCCCTCAGTGGAGCAGACTTCTAAAAGTTCCAATTTTGTGCCCCCCCCACCGTGGTCTATCTTCCTGAATTTTCCTCAGATTCACTTCTCTTCAGGTCCTACCTTCCAGAACGTGGTTGCTTTTCTGTTCTTAGAATTGCTGCTCTTCTTTTCTATCTCCTGTTGAGTTTGTAGGTGATCAGAATGATTTGGTAACTATGTATCAGAACTCCTGGGACCCAATGAAATTTAGGTGTTCTACTCCTCCACTATCTTGCTCCTCTTTATTATATTTTTAAAATTTATTTTTTATTTTTTATTTTTTTAGATTTTATTTGTCAGAGAGAGAGAGAGCACAGGCAGACAGAGTGGCAGGCAGAGGCAGAGGGAGAAGCAGGCTCCCTGCTGAGCAAGGAGCCCAATGTGGGACTCAATCCCAGGACTCAGGATCATGACCTGAGCCGAAGGCAGCCGCTCAACCAACTGAGCCACCCAGGCGTCCCTTTATTATATTTTAAATTAAAAAGCTTAAAGCTTTAGCAAGAGACACAATAAAAAAGTTGAATAAAGAAAAAGGTATATCTCCTGGTAACATGCCTCAGCTCTCACACTCTGAGATAAAAAGTGTAAATAGTGTCTGTACTTTTGGAAACATTCCTGAAGTGGTTAACTCTTAGGGTTGTTTTTTTTTCTCTTTTAGATAACATCACCAAACCAACGCTCTGAAACCTCAAATTTAATATTTAGTAAATGAACATTATTGTTTTCTCTTCACCCATTTACCTTAGTATGTGAGAACACATTTAGTGCTCTTTAGGAAAAAATTTGTCTTCTCTATCCACATTTCAGAGACTATTCATTTGCACACACACACAAAAATGAAGCCCATATTTTCATGTTCAGAGGCATTATTCTAAGTAGGTAGTTCTTTGAAGAATGTAGGGAGGGCCTGGCATCACTTTTTGTTCTTTTTCATCCTAGATGTTCTAAGGCTATGAAGTGTATAAATATAGAAATGCCAAAAGTCATATTCTGGGTCTTACTATCACACTTAACCCACAGCAGTTCTTAGCAAAACAACTAACATTCATGTGATAACTTAAAGTTCCCCACACTTTCCTACAAGCCTGTTAAGGTTCTGCCTCTGTTGATTCAGTCTAAGGTTTACTAATGATTATTATTTTGAGGAAAAAAGGAATGTTCTCTGAGTATATTGTAGCAGTTTCATAATCATCACTTGATACTCAATCTTTTCAAGTAGAAGGAACAATATTAATAAGAAATCTTAAGCTCAAAGGTCGAGTGACTTAATCAAGATTCCATAATTGTTTAAAAACATGAGATTTGGAATTTAAAGGGTCTGTGTGGATCTGAGACTTCAAGGCTTTTAACTTCAAACCTCATGTTCTTCCTTTATACCTTACTGTTCTTCAGTCAACAAAAATTGTTTCCAATTTTATAGTCTTATAATCTATAAAACAAAGAAACAGACAAAAAATCCTCACAAATCTCCAATATCTAACTATAAAAAATAAGGCATGTAATTTTTATTCTTTTAAGCAGAGCACAAACTTCTAGTTTAATAGATTATTCAACACTATAGGTCATATGTCTAATCAAAAATCTACTAGCTCATATACATAGTTTTCTTTGCTGTAGTAATGGAAGTGAAGGATAGCTGGCATTATACTCCTAGAGCATTCTATATGCCATGCTGTTGTTATTAAGGCAAAGGAACATCGTATAATCTTATAATTGAGCTAATATGAAAATACAAGGAGATACAGTGGTTATAATAGAACAAAAAGCAAATACATAGTACAAGAAAGAATTGTAGTGTACTGATAATTGGCAGTGGTTAGCAGATCAGCTACCAGGCTGTCTATAATAACTAGTGGCTGGGATTTTGATGCTGCCAAGGAAAGGAGATGAGGCTTCACATGTTAATGGAGAGGAATCAAATATGTGACCACTACAATGCAGAGACTCTGGAATGGTTTCCTCCACCATGTAAAATGGGACTTAAGCAAAGAAACAAGCTTCTGCTTAGGGTTCTGGGGGGAAAAGTTCTTTCTTAGAAAGTATGATTTCATGTGTGGATGATTCAAATTCCAAGATTAATGTAAAATTGATGCTGGAAAGTTGAAATCTTTGAAGAACTTGGCAGAATCAAATGTTAAACCATATCATAGGGGCATTTCACAAACCAAGATGCATGAGCTTTCCACACGTCAATAATCAGATGAAAATGAGGTCATGGTAAAATACTACTAGTTACCTAAGGAAATGGTCCAGTGTAAGGTAGAGCAAATGGATTAAACAGTAATTAGATCAAGCTAAAAATTGAGTTAGGAAACTGGAAAATAGAGATTGGAAACTTAACATTCAGCAAAGAAAGAAAAATATAGAAAGGGCTAAGTGACCCAAAAGGTGGGATTCAGTGGCTCAACATATGTGTAAAGGAAATTATAGACAAATATAGAGAAAATATAGCGGAGGTAATATTTGAAGCAGTAGTACTGATAATGTTTCAGAATGGAATAAAGGTATAAATCCTCAAATTAAAGTAGCACAGTGGGTCTTGAACAGGATCAATAAAGATAAATTTGTACCGAGGCATAATGAAACAGCTAAACTTCAGAGAATAAAATTACTTAAAAGGATTAACAATTGAATTGACAATAGAGCTCTCATCAGCAACAATAGAAGCAAAGAGTAGAAAAATATTTTCCATATACCAATGGAAATGTAAAATAATCATTCTAAAATGAAAAACCTTTTTCATAAGATAGTGTAGGCACTGTGGAAAACAGTTTTTAGCAGTTCTTCAAAGAGTTAAAATTACCACATGACCCAGAAATTCTACTCCTAGATATATACTCAAAGGAATTGCAAAATACTTGTATATAAATAGTGTCATTATTTACAATAGCCAAAATGTGGAAACAGCCCAAATGTCTATCAATAATGAATGAATAACCAAATTGTGGTGTACATATACAGGAGAGTATTATTCAGCCATAAAAAGGAGAGAAGTACTGATACATACTACGACTTGGATAAGCTTCAAAACATTTTGCTAAGAAATGAAGCCACACCCAAAGGCCACATATTGTATGATTCCATTTATATGAAGTATTCAGAATAGATAAATCCACAGAGACAGAAGGTGGGTTGGTGGTTGCCATGGCATAAGAGGAAGTGAGGAATAGAGAATAATAGCTGCTTAATGGCCTGGTGTTTTCTTCTGGGGTAATGAAAATATTCTGAAACTAGATGGAGGTGGTGGTTGTACAACATTGTGCATGAACTAAATGTCACTGAATTATATACTTTAATATGGTTTTGTTATGTGAACTTTATCTCAGTTTTTAAAATCACAATTAAAATGTTCCAACTTTTAGAACTCAACTCACCTGTCTGAATGAACTGTTAAAGGATAAGATCTAATAAGTTTGATCTCAAAAAGAATGTGTGAGAAACAAAGTGGTAAACCAAATGTAACCATGTGGTAAATATTATTTAGTATTGACTTTAGAAAAGGAAAGAAAATATTGATAATAACTAACATGGAAGATTTCATGGAAGCAATGACAGCAAGAACAGTTGTGCATGGTTTCAGTTGGATGATGGGAGGGTGGTGATCAGAATTAAAGTGATTTAAGTTTTGGTGGGAGATATGTTGGTTAACTTTGACTTTAGAAATATTAATGTAAGATAGGTCTTAAGATTAAAAAAATATTAGAGTTCTGCTTTTGCTTAGGAAGACTTTTATGGTAATCACAAGAAAAATTACAAAATTTAAAAGTTATACTTTCTGTAGGGTAAGCAAAGAGCAATAGACAAGAGGAGGTTGAAAGAACTGAATTTCTCAGAGAGACAAGCTCTTTGTAGTGAGCAGAACCACAGCAGCTTCTATACCTGGTGGTGAATGCCTGGTCATGGTACAGATGGGCCTGCTTTAGACACAGAGGCTAAATCAGCCATGCTTTGGAGACTCAAATGCAAGGACAAATAATTTGGTCTAGCTATTCTTTCCTGTTAGTTCCTCTCCACTCCTCCTTGGCCCCACAAAGTTTTGCCAAGAAGACGGGGATGAAGGAAAGTCTTGTAAGCAGGAAGAAATTGTCCAGGCCATCATTCTTGTAATGATGGGATTCAGATTACTTGCCAGACTTAAATCCAGAGGCTAGCCAGAGCTATCTGAAACTGCTTCTAGATCATATACTGACAAGGTATTTCTAATGTTATGTATGGCTCAGGAAGTTGGAGATGAGCCATTCACAAGTGAAATTTAATTTTGGCTGTGACCCAGCTCCAGCTCAATTCAAGAAAGATTCTGAATGAGCAGATAGAGGAAAGGGCTTACCCTCTGGGAAATAAGCCAAATGATATGACATTCTTTACTAGTTTAGCCACAATGTCTGGAGTAGAGCCTAATATTATGAGACACACAAGTAAGCAGAAAAATGTGACCCATGAACAAAAGAAAACAGTCAATGTAAGCAGACTTTTAGATGACCCAGTTATAGGAATTAGTGTATTAGGACTTTAAAAGAACTATTACAAAACATTAAAGATTATTGATGTGTCTTCTCAGGAAAGGGAAAAAAAAGCAAAAATAAATTTGGAGCTATACCAAGATAAAAAGCTTTTTCACAGCAAAGAAAACCATCAACAAAACAAAAAGACAACCTACTGAATGGGAGAATATATATGGAAATGATATATCTGATAAGGGGCTAATATTCAAAATATATAAAGAACTCTGGTAACTCAGAGCCCAAATAATCTGATTTTAAAATGGGCAGAGGACCTGAATAGACATTTCTTCAAAGAAGACAGAAAGATGGACAACAGAAACAGGAAAAATGTCCAACATCTTTAGTCATCAGGGAAATGCAAATCAAAACCACAATGAGATACCACCTTATGCTTGTCAGAACGTCTATTATCAAAAAGGCAAGAAATAACAAGTGTTGTCAAAGATGTGGAGAAAAGAGAGCCCTCATGTACTGTTGCTGTGAATATAAATTAATACAACCAATTTGGGAAACATTATGGAGTTTCCTCAAAATATTAAAAATAGAAATACCATATGGTCCAGTAATTCTACTAATGAGTACTTACCTGAAGAAAATGAAAACACTAATTTGAAAAGATATATGTACCTCTGTGTTTATTGCCTCATTATTTACAGTAGGCAAATTATGGAAACAACCTAAGGGCCCATTGATAAATGAATCGGGTAAAGATATATGTAGTTGTATACACACATACACACACATTGGAAAGTTACTCAGCCATAAAAAAAAAAAAAATGAGATCTAGACATGACAACATGAATGGACCTAGAGTATATTATGCTAAGCAAAATAACTCAAAGACAAATACCATATACTTTCACTTATATGTGGAATCTATAAAACAAGACAAATAAACAAAAAACAGAAGCAGAATCATAAGTACAGAGGGGTACCTGGATGGCACAGTCAGTTAAGTGTCTAGCTCTTAGTTTTGGCTCAGGTCATGATGTCAGGTCCTGAGATCAAGCCCCAAGTTGGGTTCCACACTCTGTACAGTCTGCTTAGGATTCTCTCTCCTTCTGCCTCTGCCCCTCCCCCCTCTATGCTCTCTCTCCCACTCTCTCAAATAAATACATCTTAAAGGGAAAAAAAAAGCATCATAGGTACAGAGAACAAACTGGTCATTGCCAAAGGGAAAGGAATTCGAGGGGCAGGTGAAACAGGTGAAAGGAATTAAGAGGTACAAACTCTCAGTTATAAGTCTTGGGGATGAAAAATACAGCACAAGAAATATAGTCAGTAATACTGTAATGTAATGCAGTGAGAAATCATAACTGCACTTATTGCAGTGAGCATAGCATAGTGTATAGAATTATTGAATCACTATTCTATATACCTGAATACTAGATTATATTGTATGTCAACCATATATTAATGAATTTTTTTTAATTTAAACATACAATGTAACCCCACCACCCTCTCCCAACACCCCTCCCCCTCAGTTTGTTTTATGACATTAAGAGTCTCTTTTGGTTTGTCTCCCTCCTGATCCCATCTTGTTTCATTTATTCTTTTCCTACCCCCTTAACTCCCACCCCCATTGCATCTCCACTTCCTCATATCAGGGAGATCATATGATAGTTGTCTTTCTCCGATTGACTTATTTTGCTAAGCGTAATACCCTCTAGTTCCATCCATGTCGTCACAAATGGTAATGAATCTTTTTAATCATGAAAAAATATGTTAAAGAATATACAGAAAAAGATGGCTATAATGAGTGAAGAGGTGTAGGGTATTTCAGGAGATGGGGAAATTCTTTTAAAAATGGGATTTCTAAAACTGAAAAATACAAAACTAAATTTTTTTTTAAAAATTGGTTAGGCTGGGGCACCTGGGTGCCTCATTGGTTTAAAGCCTCTGCCTTTGGCTCAGGTCATGATCCCAGGGTCCTGGGATCGAGACCCACATTGGGCTTTCTGCTCAGCAGGGAGCCTGCTTCCCCCACCCCCCCACCGCCTGCCTCTCTGCCTACTGTCTATCAAATAAATAAATAAATAAATAAATAAAATCTTTTTTTAAAAAATTGGTTAGGCTTTTCAGCAGATTGGACACTGCAAAAGATAAGATCAATGAACTTCAAGATAGATTAATAAAAGTTATCTGAAGTGACATACAGAGAGAAAAGAGATAGCAAAAATTAACACATCATTAGCAGCTTGTAATATTAAATGGTCTAACATACATATAATTGGAGGTCCAGAGAAAAAATGGGGCATAAAAATTTAAAGAGCCCCACATTTTCCAAATCTGATGACAGTCTACAGATTCAGGAAGTTTAGCAAATGCCATAAATGAATAAATACAATGAAAAATAGCACCTAAGTACACTATGGTTAAATTACTGAAAACCAAAGATAAAGAGAAATCTTTAAATATATGTATGGAATTAAAATATGAATTTTCCTTGAGTTCTTATAAGAAATAATTCAAAACCAAAGACAATGAAATGGCAGAAATGCAGAAAGAAAAAACTCAAAATTACATATCCAGCAAAATAATCTTTTTTTTTAAAGATTTTATTTAGAGAAGAGAGGGTGGAGGGTGCAGAGGGAGAGGAAGAAAGAGTCTTAAGCAGACTCTCCACTGACTGTGGAGCCTGACTTGGGACTTGATTTCACACCCTTAAGATCACAACCTGAGCTGAAACCAAGAATCGGTTGCTTAACTGCTCAGGCCACCCCAAAAATTATCTTTTAAAAATTACAGCATTTTCTGGTAAACAAAAACTGTCGGGATTCATCACTGACATTCCCATACTGTACAAAATGCTAAAGGATGTTCTTAAGGCTGAAGGGAGCTGAAAATCATGTACAGAAAAGAATGAAGAATACCATAAATGGTAAGCATGTGGGTAAATATAAAATACCTTTTACCTCTTAAAATGACTTAACATCTAATTGTTTTAAGCAAAAATCATAACACTGTATTTTTTTATTTATAATGTATGTCAAGTAAAATATATGACAACACAAAAGATAAGATTAAATGAGATTATATTGTAATTGTGGCTGTGGCAGTATAATATTAATTCAAGCTAGACTGAAATGGGGATGTACTGTATTCAGAGCAACCACCAAAGACATAAATATAATTTATCTGGTTAAAGAATTCTTAAAAGGAGAGTAAAGGAATAAAGAGCAGTTTGGGGGAAATGGAAAACAAATGGCAAGACAGTAGATTTAAGCTATATAAATGAAGTATAAATGAGCTTAACACTCCTATTAAAAGACAAACTGTTAAACTGGAGTTTTAAAAATAACAAGATACACAATTTGATTGAAAGTAAAAGATGGAAGCATTAAAAGCTATTCTGGTTATGTTAGCATTGACCATGTAGACCTGAAAGCAAGGTGTATATTAGACATTTCTTGAAAATAAAAGGTCAATTGGACAATAATAGGAATGTTAAGTTTTGATGAACCTAATAAGTTGAAAATACATAAAGCAAAACTAAAGGGAAGAAAAGGACAAATCCATAATTACATGCAGAGCTTTAATATACACTTGATAGACTTATAGTAACTGATAGACTAATCAGACAAAAAAAATTAGAAAGGATGTAGGAGACCTGAACCATACTTAACCAACTAGACATACATAGGACACTACATCCAATAACTTTAGAATATACATTCTTCTCAAATATAAATGAAACACTTATCAAAATAGATTATATGTTGAGTCATAATGTAAATTCAACAAATCTCAAAAAATTGAAATCATCTAGAGTATGTTCTCTGACCACAGTGGAACTAAACTAGAAATCAAGAAAAACAAAATATTAAGCTACATACTTCTAAATCCTTGGATCAAAAAACTCATCACCATGGAAATCAAAGCATTTCAAACTAAACAATAATGAAAGTATGGCATATCAAAGTTTGTGGGATGGTGTTTAGAGGGAAATGCTTTAAATGCATGCATTAGAAAAGAAGGGATGAAAGTCAGTGATCAAAAGTTCCATCTCAAGTAACTGGAAAAACACAGCAAGTTCAAAGAAACTATAATGAAGAAATTGATGAAGATAAGAGCATAGATTAATGAAATAGAGAAATCAACAAAGATAATTTTTATTACTAAAATTAATAACTCTGTAGCTTGACTGATGAAGGAGGAAAAAAACAAAACAGAAAAATCCCCAAAAAGGGACATTACCAATTTTTAAAAGTATTATGGACATAGTTATGGAATGCATTTGACAACTGTATGAAATTAGATTAAATGGGAAAATCCCTTGAAAAACACACTTTTAAAAACCAGAAGAAATTAAAAATCTGGAGTTATCTGTCACTACACATGATGTTAGCCAAAAGGCCAAGAAACATTGAAAAGTTATCTATTAAATAGAATTTATTAATAGAATTTTCCTGCAGAGAACAAGCCCAGAAAGCTTTTCTTTGAATTTTTCCAAAACTTTAAGGAGCAGTTGTTTTTTTTTTTTTTTCCTAAAGATTTTATTTATTTATTTGACAGAGAGAAATCGCAAGTAGGCAGAGAGGCAAGCAGAGAGAGAGGAAGGGAAGCAGGCTCCCTGCTGAGCAGAGAGCCCAAGGCGGGGCTCCATCCCAGGACCCCGGGATCATGACCCGAGCTGAAGGCAGAGGCTTTAACCCACTGAGCCACCCAGGTGCCCCTAAGGAGCAGTTTTATGAGGCCAGCATAACCCTAACCCTACCAAAGCATAACCCTAACCCTACCAAATTGAATGAGGATGTTATAAGAAGGGAAAATTACAGGTCAATATTTGTCTTGAGCATAGATGTAAAAATCCTGAATAAAACTAGCAAGTCAAATCCAGCAATATATAAAAGGCCTAATAATTAAAACCAGTGGGTTTATTTTAGGAACACAGGATGTTTGTATATGTGAAAATCAGTCAGTGTAACTATGCACAATCTGATTTTCCATATTTGGAAACTAGAAAAAGAGGATCACTAGAAATCTAAAGCAAGCAAAAGAAAGGACCTAATAAAAAATGGAGCATGCTCAGTGGATTAAGCCTCTGCCTTCGGCCCGGGTCATGATCCCAGGGTCCTGGGATCAAGCCCCACATCGGGCTCTCTGCTCAGTGGGGAGCCTGCTTCCCCCTCTCTCTCTCTGCCTGCCTCTCTGCCTACTTGTGGTCTCTGTCTGTCAAATAAATACATAAAATCTTTTTTAAAAATGGAGCAGAACTCAATGAAATTGAAAACATTAGATGAAATCAATGAAACTAAAATTGGTTCTTTGGAAAGATCAGTAAAATTGACAAGCCTCTGGACAGATTAACCAAGAATGGAAGAAAACACAAATTATTAATAACAGAAATGGAAGCAGGATCATCACTACTAATCTCATGAACATTAAAAGGATAATAAAGGAATATTATGAACTCCTCTATGTCCACAAATTGATCACTTAAGTGGACCAATTCTTCAAAAGACAAAAATACTAACTCCTACACAAGGAGAAATAGATATGCTTAATGGACATATATCTGTTAAATATGTTGAGTTGATTATTAATAACCTTCCCAAACAGAAAGCACCAGAACCAGATGGTTTCATTGGTCATTTCTGTAAAACTTAAAAAAGAAATGATGCCGATTTTAAAAAGTATTTTATCTGTTTGAGAGGTGAAGAGCTTGAGGAGGTGAAAGAGAAGCAGAAGGAGAGGGACAAGCAGACCCCCTGCTGGTTGGGGAGCCTGATTCAGGGCTTGATCTCAGGACTCTGAGATCATGACCTGAGCTGAAGACAGACACCTAACCAACTGAGCCACCTAGGTAGCCTGAAATGATACCAATTCTTTATGCCATCCAGAAAATAGAAGCAGAAGATTTCCTAAGTCATTCTGTGAAGATAGCACTACCCTCATACCAAAACAAGATAAAGACATTATAGAAAGGATAAAGTACAGAGTAATATATCTTGTGAATATAGATGCAAAGTCTTCAACAAAATATTGGTGCATAAACAATGAATCTTGGAAAGCTGAAAAAAATTAAATTAAAAAAATTCGAACAATGCATAAAAACAATTATACACCACAACCAAGTGGGATTTATTTCAGGTATGCAAGGATGTTTCATTCCAAAATTGAGGTAATGCGTCACATCAGTTGTTTAAAGAAGAAAACATTATATGGTCATTGGTAGATGCAAAAAAAGCATTTGACAAATACTAATGTCCATCATGACAGAAACTCTCATCAGACCAAGAACAGAGAGGAACTTCCTCAACTTGATCAAGAATATCTACAAAAAAAAGAGGCCGCCTGGCTGGCTCAGTCAGTAGAGCATGTGACTTTTGATCTTGAGTTCATGAGCTCAAGCCCCAGGTTGGGCATAGAGCTTATGGAAGGATGGAAGGAAGGAAGGAAGGAAGGAAAACAAAAGGAAAAGGGGAGGGAAGGAAAGGAAAAAAGAAAGGAAAGAAAGAGGAAAAACACAAAAAACCTTCAGCTAACACTGTACTTAATAGCTGAGAAACTCAATTCTTTTTTCCCCAAGATCAGAAATAAGAAAAGGATGGCCACTCCTACTGCTCCTGTTGATGGGGTCCCTTATCAAAGGAACGAGACTGAGACAAAGTGAGTTATGCAAAATTTTATTCTATGCCAAGCATTAGAAGTCAGACTGACCCGTCAGAGGAACAAGACTGAGACAAAGTGAAAGTTATGCAAAGCTTTATTCTATGCCAAGCATTAGAAGTCAGACTGACTGGCCAGGGCCGCTTCCAAAGAGGGTGACCCTGTCCCAATCTCACAGGCTGGTTTTATAGGTCATAACCGCAGACCCAAGGTACGTGGCTTCTGTTGTTAAGGCGTTTACTCCCAGAACTGATACCAGGAACTGTGGAATGTTTATTAAACAACAAAATGGCTACCTAGGCAACATGGAGTCACTCTGGCTAAGCAGGCCCAAGCAGGCCCTAGGGGTTTAACAGGTTTTAACGTGGAAGCAGCCCCAACACTATTTATCATAGTACTGGAAGTCCTAGATAATGCAATTAAATAAGAAAAGGGGGGTGGGAGGTATACACTGGGAAGGAAGAAATCAAATTAATCTTGTTTGTAGATGAAATGATTGTATATGGAGAAAATCCCAAAGAAGTGACAAAACATTTCTGTAACTAATAAGCAATTACAGCAAGTTTTAAGGATACAATGTTAATATGTAAAAGACCATTATATGCCATCAGTGAACAATAGAAATTGAAGTGAAAAGTAATACCATTTACATTAGCATAAAAATGAAATACTTAGGTATAAATCTAGGATAATTTGTATAGGATCTATATGATGAAAACTCCAAAACGCCAATGAAAAAAAAAGTCAAAATCTAAATAAATGGAGAGATGACATATATTCCTGGATAGGAAAACCCAGTGTTGTTAAAATGTTCACTCTTCTCAAGTTGATCTGTAGGATCAGACACAATCCCAATCAAAATACCACCAAGTTCTTTTGTGGATATCAACAAACTCATCCTAAAGTTTATATGGAAAGTTAGAAGACTCAGAAAAGCCAGTATAATACTAAGGAAGAACAAAACTGGAGGACTGACACTACTTGACTTAAAGACTTACTGTAATGCTACAATAATCAGGACAATATAATTTTGGTGAAAGAATAAACAAATAGATCAGTGGAACACAATAAAGACTACAGAAATAGAGCCACACAAAGTCAACTAATCTTTGACAAAGGAGTTTTTATTTTTTTAAAGATTTTTTTTATTTATTTGACAAAGAGAGATCACAAGTAGGCAGAGAAGCAGGCAGAGAGAGAGAGAGGGAAGCAGGCTCCCCACTGAGCAGAGAGCCTGATGCAGGGGCTCAATCCTAGAACCCCGGGATCATGACCCAAGCCAAAGGCAGAGGCTTTACCCCACTGAGCCACCCAGATGAGCCAAGGAGTTTTTATTAAATTTTTTTTTATTTTTAAAATTTTTGTGTATTTATTTATTTGAGAGAGCCAGCAAGCAAGCATGCATGACTGGGGGAGGGGGAGAGGGAGAGAGACTCTCAAGCAGACTCCCCCCTGAGTGCAGAGCCTGACATAGGGCTCGATCCCAGGACACTGAGATCATAACCTGAGCCGAAATCAAGAGTTGGATGCTTTACTGAGCCACCCAGGCACCCCAGGAGAAAAAGCAATTTAATGGAGAAACTATCTTTTTCACCAAATGGTGTTGCAACAATTGGATATCTATATGCAGAGGCAGAATGTAAACACAGACCTCACACCTTTCACAGAAATCAACTTAAAATGGATCATAGACCTGTATGGCAAATGCAAAACTATAAAACTTCTGAAGAAACTGTAGAAGAACCATAGAAGAAAATGTAGGTGACCTTGGGATTGGCAATGAATTTTTAAATATAATACCAAAAGCAGGATCTATCAAAGAGAAAATTGGTAAGTTGGACTTTATTAAAATTAAAAACTTCTCCTTGGGAAAGATAATGTTAAGAGAATGAAGAGACAAACCACAGACTTGGAGAATATATTTGTCAAAGTCATATATGATAAAGGACTGATGTCCCAAATACACAAAGAACTCTTAAAATATGACAAGAAAACAAGTCAATCAAAAAAGGGACAAAATAGGGGTGCCTGGGTGGCTCAGTGTGTTAAAGCCTCTGCCTTCGGCTCAGGTCATGATCCCAGGGTCCTGGGATCGAGCCCAGCATCAGGTTCTCTGCTCAGCAGGGAGCCTGCTTCCCTTCCTCTCTCTCTGCCTGCCTCTCTGCCTACTTGTGATCTCTGTCTGTCAAATAAATAAATAAAATCTTTTAAAAAGGGGGGAGGGGCAAAATAGATGTGCCTGGATGGTTCAGTCAGTTAAGCATCTGCCTTCCAACTGAGGTCATGATCCCAGGGTCCTGGGATTAATCTCTTTTCTCAGCAGGAGCTTGCTTCTCCCTCTCCCTGCTACTCCCTCTGCTTGTACTCTCTTTGTGTCTCTGTCAAATAAATAAAGTCTTTTTTTTTTTTTAATTTTTAAATGGGCAAGGGGCACCTGGGTGGCTCACTTGGTTGGGTGGCTGCCTTAGGCTCAGGTTTTCAACTGAACAGTTTGAAACTGTTCTACTTCTATATATCCCTTTATATATTTGCTTAGGCTCAGGGTTCTGGGATCAAGCCCCATATCCAGCTCCTTGCTCAGCAGGGAGCCTGCTTCTCCCTCTCCCTGCTACTCTGCCTGCTTGTGCTCTCTCTCTCTCTGTCAAATAAATAAATAAAATTTATATTTAAAAATGGACAAAATATTTAGATACCTCACCAAAGAAGACATACACATGACAGTAAGTGTATGAAAAGATACTTAGTATCATGTCTTTAAGGAATTAAAAACTGAACAACGAGATATCACTGTACACCTATTTAGAATGGCCTAAATTTAAAAACATAACAATACCAAATGTTGAAAAGATTCAGAACAACAGGAACTCTCATTCATTGCTGGTGGAGATTCAAAATGGTAGAGGCATTTTGGGAGACAATTTGGCAGTTTCTTACAAAGCTAAACATAAGGTTACATGATCTAGCAATTCTACTCCTGGGTATTTATCCAACTGAGTAGAAAACATACCCACACAAAAACCTGCATACAAATGTTTATAGCAGAATCATTCATAATCACCCAAAACTGAAAGCAAGTAAGATGGCCTTAAATAGATGAATGGATAAACTGGTACATCAGTTTCAATATTATACAACATTAAAAAAATAATGAGCTGTCTTGCCACTAAAAGACAAAGAAAAACCTTAAGTGAAGGATGCTAATCTGAACGGGCACATACTATATAATTCTAGTTATTACATTCTGAAAAAGGCAAAACTGTGGAAACATTAAAAAGATTGATGGTTAACTTCATTCAAAGGAGGAAAGGGGTGAATAGGTTATCAGTTCAAGCCCCACTTGGGTGTAGAGCTTACTTAAAAAAAAAAGAAAGAAAAACCCACAGAAAATGACATTTAAAAATTCCATTTTAATAGTAACACATCAAATAACTGGTGCAGGGGAATCTAAAGATGAACAGAGTATCTACATAGAAAACTACAAAAATTACTATGAGAAATTAAAGACATCCTAAATAAATAATGGACTATATCATTTTTCTGGATTGGAAGACTTAATATTATAAAGGTTTCAATTCTCTCCAAAATTTCTATAAATGCAATGTAATCCCAGTAAAAATTTCATAAAGTTTTCTTGTGAAAATTGACATGCTGATTCTGAAAGGGAAGTGGAAGTTCTAAGAACCAAGAATAGCCAAGGTAATCTTAAAGAACAAAGTTGAAAGACTTAACATTACCAGACCTCAAGATTTATAAAGCTTCATAATTAAAACAGTCTTATTGGCACAAAGGTAGACAAACAGACCAGTGGAATAGAATACGAAGTCCAGAAGTATATCCACTCCTATATATCCCTTTATATATTTGCTGATAACCAAGTTGCCTTTGCAGTGCTTTCCTAATGAAGGGTGAAGTTATCACATTTGAGGTAGGAAGCAATTTCCAGGGGAAAAAATGCCTGGAAAGGCTGGAACTCAATTTACCATGACTCTTAACTCCTCTAGCTATCTCTGTCTCTATTGCCACTGTCCCGCGCTGTTACTCAAGGCATTTATTTTATTCACTGAAACATGATTCAGGAATTTTGCTTGGGCTGCAGTGTGGTAGTTTGGAGTCCTATCATGCCTATTTAATTTGTGCAAATTCAGCTACATACATTTATGGGATGATGGGAAGAGGGAAAATAAACACTAAAGGCAATCAGATTTTTCATTCAGTAACCATAAAATTTGGTAGTAAGCTTGAGATAAGTAATGTGAACTTTTGCTCCAGCTCTTGGTTCTCATGTGTGTCTGGATGTGTGAGCATTTTGCTTCAGTTAGTGTGATCCTAGCTTTCAAAGATAGGTGTTTTCCATATAGCATGCTCACAAAGCAAAATTGCTTCATCAGCTGTTCAGTTGAAAAAAATAGCATCTAGTCCAGTCCTGAGGTGAAAACAGTTAAGTTAAACTTTCTAAGGCTGTATGTGTAGTGGTCATAGACTTAGGCTCTCAAGCCAGATTACCTGGGTTCAAACCCTAGCTCTATTCTTACTATCTTTGTGGCCTGGGCGGGTTACTTAAACTTTCTGTGCTCCATGTCATTCTCTGAAAAACAGAGATAATAAACAGTGTTGAGACAGTTAAATGACTAACACAAACTGTGGCTAGCACATAGTAAACACATAATCAAAGTTAACTACCTTTTAAAATATCAGTGCAATTGTTCTTAGGAAGAGGTGATAGAATGTGGTCTCCAGAGTGGTACAGTCTTAAGGGATTCTCAAGGGAAACTTGGCTAACTCCTTTTTCACCTAAGCTTTTACTTTAGTACCCAGCCCCAGCGTATTCTACCATATGCATTTCTCTCTCTGGTCCTTGGTCTTTTAGAGAGCTAGTGAGTTGTGGCTCATAACAGAATGGTCGTATGGCGCAGAACATGGATGTTTGAGGCAGAAAGGCCTGTGGGTGGGGCAAGATGTATTTCCATAGAGGCAATGTAGGTTTGCAGGCACCCTGAAACATGTTTAGCATATACTTTAGTGCGTATTTTTAGCCACCAACATTTTCCTATATACAAAGTTCCATTGCATCTTTTAAGATCAGTATAGCCCTTATGCTTCTAGTCTTTACTTTTCACTAGAAAGTGATTGGAGCCTGTATTGTAGAATGGTACCTGTAGCATCACTAGCCCTGTGGTGCTGCTTGTGTATGCATTATTGTAAGGTACAATGCTCTGGGGTTTTATGGATCTGCTATTGTTCCCTGAGCCCATGGATTATCAACTGACCATTGATTGTTATCTTTGGAGAATTTTGAAGAACTTTATAGGTGGCTATTTGCCATCTTACCTTTTCTCCCTTCTAACAGAGACGCAAACTCTCATATTTATCTCCCAGAACTATGAGAATTGAGATCCTATTATTGTCCCTGACTTCATCCTCATAAACCTCTCTTCTCTCAGAAAAGCTGCTCTTTGTTTGCAGCTGTTACCACACAATGCTGAGACACAGGTATTTGCCACAGGGCTATCGTCAGCAACTCATCTCCACTGCCTGTGTTGGGACTGCACTCAGACTCCTGCTGTACTGACAGCTACTGCTCCCTCTAGGGGCACTACTAGGTTTTTGTTTACTTCTCTGATTTTTCTTTACCTCATCTTTCCCCTTCTGTGGTTCTTGGCTTTTGCTCAGCAAAAACTGGTCACTATAGAACTTGCCAATGAATGGACTCCATCTTTCTGCACTGTGAACAAATACATCAAAGCCAAATGGGTTTTATCATTCAGTCTTCCTTGGCTGTGTTACTTGAGGCTCAGATATCTGAACCTGTTTGGTACATCTATTAACAGAAGAGGAGTTTGTACCGTGTGCTAGGGACATTAGAATTAGAAGGATTTAGCTCTCTCCAGGCTTAGTATCTAGGAGATTAGAGAGTTGGTTTTTTAATAGAATAAGTTATGATCTACTGTCCCACATCCATGTCATAGAACAAGTGACATAAAAGTTTAACAGGTTCTGTTTTAAGGGGATTTGTGTAGTGAGTCTAAAACAGCTTTGGAACATGTGAACATTTGATATTTCACAGTAGTGTTGAAGAATTATAGTGAGCTTTTATATTTCAAATTGAAGAATCTTGAACAAACTTATATCCAGATGGTGCATTAGATTTTTATCTTTCAAGTTTAAATGTTAATACCATCTCATTTTTTTTGTTTTTCCCCTTTCTTCCTAGAATATTTTCCTTCTTGGATATAGTAACTTTGTGCCGATGTGCACAGATTTCCAAGGTAGAGTATTAACCAGATTTTTATCAATCAATAAATATTGAGTTTTATTAGAATGAGTTTTAGTTTTAGTTCAAGCAAGCAGTTAATTTAATGTTTTCAAGAAAGCGCACATGTGTGTCTGTGCGCAAGTAGGGGGGAGGGGCAGTGGAAGAGGGAGAGAGAAAGAGAGAGAGTGAGATTCTTAAGTAGGCTCCAAATCTAGCGTAGAGCTAACACAGGGCTCAGTCCCAAGAAACCAAGCTCATGACCGGAGCCAAAATCAAGAGTTGGATGCTTAACCAACTGAGCCAACCAGGTGTCCCAAGCAGTTAACTTTAAATGTCATCTCATATATTTAATATAACATGGTGTTATCATAATTCCATATTTGATTGTCCACTTAATGAATATCAAGAATAAAAGTTTGGAAATACAGAGGTTGAATCAGGACTTCCATTAACAGTCTCAGTGTATCTCTTTCACCCCCATCTCTCCTCCTCTACCTCCCGCCCCTTAGGCCTGGAACATCCTAGCCCTGGATGGAAGCAACTGGCAAAGAATAGACCTTTTTAACTTTCAAACAGATGTAGAGGTAAGTTAGCTTTCTTTTAGTTAACAGACTTTTTAAAAAGATAAGTAAACTGGTCACTCTTTGCTGCCTTTTTCTTTTGCTGCATTTAGATTTAATTTTCTAAAAATATTTTATTTATTTATTTGACACAGAGAGAAAGATCACAAGCAGGCAGAAAGGCAGGCAGAGAGAGAGAGGGAAGCAGGCTCCCCGCTGAGCAGAGAGCCCAATGCGGGACTCAACCCCAGGACCCTGAGATACCTGAGCCGAAGGCAGAGGCTTAACCCACTGAGCCACCCAGGCGCCCCTAGATTTAATATTAAGATGTCAGAGTGTAAGAGAGAAGGAAAAAACCTAGAAGGTATCTATGTACATCAAGACCAAAATTCTGCTGTATTTTGCTTTGGCTCTGTATCAGTAACAAACTATTTCCCTGCTTGTTCATGTCTATAGCCTTGGTATTGCCACTCAGCTTTTTAAAGATCTAAACCTGCATCATTAACACCCAGTTCAGTGATTTAATCTTAGCAGACTCCTGACAAATATTTATTGATCTGAAAGATCCACTGAGAATTCTAATTCAGCATCAAGAATGGAGAAATGGCAGAAGGATGGGTCGAGGAGTGAAGATAGAGACCTGAGATATCACTGCAGCTCAGCCACTTAAGCCATATAATCTCTCAGTTCTTCAGTTTTATTGTCTATAAAATAAAGAGGCAAAATAATCCTCAAAGCCTTTATAATTCTAGGATTTTCATGTATTTATCTGGAAATATGTGAATATCCCCATGTAAGAGTGGTAAGCCTGACCAAATGAGAAAATATTATTTTTAAACAACTTTTAGATTAAATGTCTATTTATAATGAAAAAGAAAGAGGAAAGTAATCTTCACTGCACACAATAATTATCTAGACTGGGATGCCTGGGTGGCTCAGTCCATTAAGCTGCTTGCTGCCTTCGGCTCAGGTCATGATCCAGGATCCTGGGATTGAGTCCCAAATCAGCTCCTTGCTCAGCAGGGAGCCTGCTTCTCTCTCTGCCTCTGCCTGCCACTCTGCCTGTTTGTGCTCTCTCTCTGACAAATAAATAAATTAAAAATAATAATTATCTAGACTACTGTGTTAAGGGTGTGGAGATTCTGGAGTTTATCTACCCAACATTGGGATTTCATTTCTAGTTTAGCCAATTCAGTTGTAGTCATGGCGTTGTATTTTTTTTTTTTAATTTACTTATTTGTCAGAGAGAGAGGGAGAGAGAGCGAACAAGCACAGGCAGACAGAGTGGCAGGCAGAGGCAGAGGGAGAAGCAGGTTCTCCGCCGAGCAAGGAGCCCGATGTGGGATTTGATTCCAGGACGCTGGGATCATGACCGGAGCCGAAGGCAGCTGCCCAACCAACTGAGCCACCCAGGCACCCACATGGAGTTGTATTTTAATTCAGTTCCTCATATAGTATTTTCATCAAGTGTCTCTACCGAAGTGTATGTTTTGTGTCTTTTTTTAATATAAGGAAATAATCATGCTTAACAGTGAGATGAGCCCAATTTCCTCTGAGTTATTTAACCTGGTATTACCTTAGAAGAGCTAACGATCAGTTGTGGAGGCCCTTCCCCTCCTTCTCTAGGTTACTAGCTGGAGAGTATCGGATCCCATATCAAACCAGTAAAACAGAGCACCTTCAGCAAGTGGGGCCAAGCACAGGGTTTCCCACTGTGGGTTTCCTCTCATGTTGTGGTGTTTTGAATTGGGAAGGGTCAGGGACCTCAGGGCTTCACACCCAGCCTGAATACATAAGCGCTCAGTTGCTGTTTTGGACTGTGGTCCCTGGATTAGGAGTTCTTTAATGCTCTTTGCAGGCTTAATAGCAGTGATTCCAACAGTGCCCCACCCAAACATGCTGACCTGTGATTCTTCTTCAAACTGATAATCTCTAGATCTTTGTTCATTGTGTTTACTTAGTGATACTGAGAAGCACATTAAATTCCAAAACTTGTGGTCATTTCTGCTCACCAAAGGAAAGTCATTGTTTTTTTTAAATTCTTGGGACACCTGGGTGGCTCAGTGGGTTAAAGCCACTGCCTTCGGCTTGGGTCATGATCCCAGGGTTGTAGGATCGAGCCCCGCATCGGGCTCTCTGCTCTGTGGACAGCCTGCTTCCTCCTCTCTCTCTCTGCCTCTCTGCCTACTTGTGATCTCTGTCTGTCAAATAAATAAATAAAATCTTTAAAAATAAATAAATAAATTCTTGCAAATTATTATTTTTGTGGCTCTTCTTGTCCCCTCAGTTTTCTTCGATGATTTTCCCAAACTATACAACTTTTTGAAAGGCATATTTAAAACTTTTAAAATCAGATTTTAAAAAATACTATTTCAAGTAAATAGCACTACCTTGTATATTATTTGATTTCAGAATTTTAGCTTACAGCCAATCATAGCTATATAAATACATTGAGAAAGATTTACGACTTACAAAAGACTTCCACTAAAGGAAAGACTAGTTTGTGGGTAATCAGTTATATAAAGAATTACATATAAAAACCTCTTTTTCAAAATTTTATTTATTTATTTGAGAGAGAGTGAGAGCAAGAGAGAGAAAGGGAGCATGAGCAGGGCTGAGGGAGAAGCAGACTCGGAGCCTGAAGCAGGACTTAATCCCAGGACCCCAGCCAGGATCATGACCTGAGCAGAAAGCATATGCTTAACCAACTGAGCCACCCAGATGCCCCTACATGTGAAAACTTAAAATAGATAGCACCATATTAGTATTAGTCTAGCCTAATATCATTTAGTTCCCCTTTTGGGGCTAACAACTTGAATCCAGACTGGATTATGAACCAAGTGTTGGAGCCCCCTGTGTCCTTTAAATAGGACCCATTGGATACTCACCCCAGGAAGCATTCCATGGATAAACTGATCATCTAAAATTGTTTCTTTGGGATGAAAATGATGATTTATGGATATGTTGAGAGAAAGAGAATGTACCAGGGTTCAGGATTAATATACTAACAGTGTTTACTATGTGCCTGGCGCTACTTAAGTAGCTTACAAATATCCATTTAATTTTCTCAAAAACACCATATTGAAGAAACTGAGGCACAAAAAATGTGAGTAACTTACCCAAGGTCATTCATCTAGTAAGAGGAGACAGTAGGTACTGTGAACACAATGGATTTCATGACTGTTGTGTTTCAGAGAAAAGGTAGAATAAAGCATCCAGATGACAGGTGTACATTGTGCCTTTCCTTGAGCATCACTCTTTCCTGAATCAGTGTTGTGACCCTGATGTTTAGGCATTTTCCATGTCTTTAAAAGTTGGACATTTTTTGTCAGTGTCTTCATGGTTAATAAAGATTCCACCGGGCCAAAAATAAGAAATAACCATATAGCATGCTAATCTGAAAGTTATAACTCCAAAGATCTCTCCATTTAGGCCCTTTTTTTCTCTAAAGTACTTCATTCCAAAATCCATACTATCATCATCATTCAGCATACTATCTAAATGGATAATACACAGTCATTGACTTGAATTTTGCATTTGGAAAGTATGTGCTCATTTTTTCTTAGTTGGAAACAGTAGAGCAGAAAATTCTGAATGTAATTTTTTTAAAAATCTGAGTACCAAAACTTTTACTCCAAAGAAAGGAAGAATAGAAAGCTTATATAAATGTAACCAACTTGAAGTGGAGAAAAATATGTTGTGTACCTCATTTGTAGATATTCGTGTGGAGGGGTTTTTGCTGTTTTATTTTTTACTTGAATGTTTATCTTAGATTTCCAAGTCATAATCTTCCCCACCCCCAGTGACAAAGATTTATTAACTTAGGGAATACTCAAGAAAGTATAAATAAAGCTGCTAACAATATCAGAGCTAGATTTTTATCTTAAGATGTTAGCAGGTAACAATAGGTGTGAGCCTTGCTCCTGTGATCCTGTGGTTTGATGCATCCTAGTGAATGCTTAGTGCTCACAGTTCAGTGTCAAGATTGCCATGTTATAAAGTGAGGATAATAGCTTTTTTTTAAAAAGACCCATATGGCCCTCTTTCAGTATTTCCTCCCTTGTGGAGGAGTAGTTGTGCAGCCTTTAGAATCAAGTAACTCTGTTAGAACTCTAACTCTACTATTCACTAAAGTGTAACCTTGGCAATTTGACCATTTAATTTCTTTATTTGCTAAATGAAGGTTTGAATCCAGTCTGTTAATTGTCAGGATTCTCCAGAGAAACACAGAGATTTATTATGAGGAATTGGATCATGTGATTATGGAGGCTGAGAAGTCCCAAGATCTGTAGTTGGGAAGGTGGAGACCCAAGAGAGCTGATACGGAGCTCCAGTCTGCTGCTGTGAACCAGCAGAGCCTATGGGGTAGATTCCAGTCTGAAAGCTGACAGGTTCCAGACTTAAGAAGAACTGATGTTTTTCAGTCCCAGTCCAAAGGCCAGAAAGGACCACTGTCTCAGCTCAAGCAGTCATGCGTGGCAAGTTCCCTCTTACTCAGCCTTTTTTATTCTATTCAGGTCTTCAGTTGATTGGATGAGCCCACCCGCTGCGACTTTTCTCTCTCTACTGATTCAAGTTGTAATCCTATCCAGAAATACCCTCACAGACTCATACACAATACTGTTGAGCCCAGTGTTTGCATATCCTGTGGTCAAGTCAAGTTGATGCATCAGATTAATTATCAAACGTTCACCCCTTGTCAGCTTGGCACCCATATGCATCACCTTAAGCCATACTTAATCTCCAAATAAAGATAATTACAAGGTCCAAATTCAACCTAATGTGATACAAGTATCTAGTTAGTGTGTTTCTGGTTGTACACTGGATACTTGTATCACATTAGGTTGAATGTTGAGTGTTCACTCTTCTTCATATCCTGTATCTTAAATAGTATGATATAGAATTAACAATACTTAAATACTTGATATGGTGTCAGTACATCTTATTTTACATAAGGGAACAGAAGAGGAAAGAAAACAAATGTATTGGCTTTACATACACACATACTCATAACAAAATAAGGAGAAGCACTCATGACGGAGTTTTCATTTCTGTAATTGGTTGCTTGATGGTAGTTGATATTTTCAACTATCTTCCTCTACTCCCCATTCTGTGTTCCCATTGCAGCAAGCTGCAATTCAGCTGGTCATGGTTCTTTACCTGGTAGAGTAACCCAAACTGTCATTCCTGAAGTGTATGGACCATTGGTAGTCCTGCCTGGATTGATTTTTAGTTTTCCGTTGACTTGAATCACAGGGCATGGTAATGTTACAAGAGATGACCTGAGAGATCTGTATTCCAGACATACTCTTCATTGTCTCCATTGTGGACTAGTAGGCCATGAGGTTGTTGGGAATAGTAACTGAACCATAATAAGTACAAGAAAGTGTTAAAATCGTGCCTGAAAAAGTGAAAGTGCTCTATCAGTGTTCGGTTTTTTTCTTTAATGTATCCGCCAGTATCCAGCCGAGTTTCCTATTTCAAAGCAAATGTGTTTATAGGTGATTGCTAAGGAGGATGAGGGGGAACTTTTATAATACATTTGCAAACTTTTAGAGTAGTAATGTTTAGCTAAAATAGATTTTTTCTTTTTAGCAATGTTTTAGATTGCTGCTTAGCAGCTGGTGTTCCTACAGCTGACCTCAAAAAACCTTGCAACTGGTGCAGTAGCTCTGAGCCCTGAGTAGGGGAGGGCCTAGCTCCAGGGTTAAAGCTGCCAAAATACAGTGCACTACGTTTTTTTGAATACTTAATGATTTAATTGAAAACATTTTTCAATGCTTGCAGCTCTTTAGGAACAATGGAGTGTTGGAGGAATGCTCTAAAATAGCTTCATTTACACCTGGAAAAATATATTCCATTTCTAAATTTCGGGTTATCATGCTGTTAGATAAGCAGCATGAAAAATGAGATTTTTTCCTGACTTTTTTGATTCCAGGGTCGAGTAGTGGAAAATATCTCCAAGCGATGTGGTGGATTCCTGAGGAAGCTCAGCTTGCGTGGCTGCATTGGTGTTGGGGATTCCTCCCTGAAGTAAGTTGAATCCACAGTGACTTGCTCTGTCATGGAAGCTTGTAGCTGTGTTGTTGTCAGCAAAAATATTATGTGCTTTTCTTCTGGTAAATTCTTTCTATGATAATTTGCATAGAGAACTAAAAGAACCATGACTTGAAAGTCAGCAGGCCTGGGTCAGGAATATGACTCTAGAACAAATTATTTCACCTCTCCAAGTGTCCATTCTCTTCTACAAAGTGAAGGTGCCTGTAGGTCCTGCATGAGAGTGTCATGGGTATCACGTAAAGCAACGTGTATAGAGTGCCTGAAGTGTAATAACATAATAGTTGACTCCGCTGTGCCTTCCTCATTTGCTGATCTTCCTAGTATCATTCATTCTCTAGTCTTTCCAAATTAATTTTTAAAATTTCTTTATTTTTCCTTTTTCTATTTTTTTAAATTTTTCTTCTTTTCTATTTTAACCAATATCTTATCAATTCCTCTTGAAAAACCCTTTTTAATTTTCATTTTACAGTCATATTCTATCCCTTCATTGTGTTTAACCTTATTTCTTTTTATATGTACATTTTTCTTTCTTTAAAATTGTGGTATACACTTTCTAATAACAGACCAAAGTATACTCTAAATCTAGTGAATGACTTGGTTCTAGTCTCTCGCCTGATCACATTCTCTCCTCTTCTTTTTCTAAATTTTTTTCTTTCTTTCTTCAACGAACGTGACTCCTTTTTTGAAATTTCTTTTTTTAAAATATTTTTAAAAAATTTTTTATTTATTTAACAGATAGAGATCACAAGTAGGCAGAGAAGCAGGCAGAGAGAGGAGGAAGCAGGCTCCCTGCTGAGCAGAGAGCCCGATACGGGGCTTGATCCCAGGACCCTGGGATGATGACCTGAGCCAAAGGCAGAGGCTTTAACCCACTGAGCCACACAGGTGCCCCTTGAAATCTTTCTTAATTTTCATCTTTATAAATCATATTCCATCCCTTCATCATATTTATGCTTATTTTTGCATATATATATTTCTCCTTTAAAATTTTTGGAGGCAGTTTCTTCTAACAGACCAAAATACACACAAAATCTAGTGTGTGACTCTGTTCTGTTCACCAGCCTGATCATATTTTTGTTTTCCTTTCTTTCTCCCTGGTTTTGGGTCTCTTCTGATTTCTTTAGTGTATTTTTTCTGAGGTTGTTGTTACCCTCTTAGAATTTTGTTTTCTCATTCTTCTATTATTCTCTGGACAAAATGACAAAACAGAAAAACTCACCTCAAAAAAAGAGCAAGAGGAAGTGCCAACTGCCAGGGACCTAATCAGTATGGACATTAGTAAGATGTTGGAACTAGATTTCAGTATGATGATTATAAAAATAATAGTTGGGCTTAAAAACATAGAAAATACTAGAAAATCCCTTTCTGGAAAAATGAACTAAAATGTAACCGAATGGAAATCACGCTATTAATGAGGTGCAATAAAAAATGGAGGCTGTAGGGGTAGGGGGGAGGGGGGCTGGGAGAGGGTGGTGGGGTTACATTATATGTTTAAATAAAAAAAAAATTATTAAAAAAATGGAGGCTGTAACACTTGGGATAAATTATGTAGAAGAGAGAATTAGTGATAGAGAAGACCAAATGATGGAGAATAAAGGAGCCAAGAAAAAGAGAAATAAACAATTACTAGATCACAAGTGGAGAATTTGAGAGGTAAGTGATACAATAAGATGAAACAATATTAGAATAATTGAGATCCCAGAAGAAGAAGAAAGAGAGAGGGGCAGAAGGTATATCAGAGCAAATTATATGGGAGAACTTCCCTAATATGGGGAGAGAAACAGTTATCAAAATCCAGGAGGCACAGAGAATCCACCTCAAAATCAATAAAAATAAGTCAATAGCCCGTCATCTAATACTAAAATGTACAAGCCTCAGAGACAGAGGGAAAATTCTGAAAGCAGCTCTAGATAAGAAGCCTGTGACCTACAGTGGAGATATATTAGATTGGCAGCAGACCTATCCACAGAGACCTGGTAGGCCAGAAAAGACTGACATGATATATTCAGGACACTAAATGAGAAAAATATGCAGCCAAAAATACTATATTCATCTAGGCTGTCATGGAAAATAGAAGTAGAGATAAAAAGCTTCCAGGACAAACAAAAACTAAAAGAATTTGAAAGCACCAAACCAGCCCTACAGGAAACATTGAAAGGGGACATCTAAGCAAGGAGAAAGCCTAAAAGTAACATAGACCAGAATGGAACAGAGACAATACACAGTAACAGTCATCTTATAGGCAATACAATGGCACTAAATTCATATCTTTCAGTAGTTACCCTTAATGTATATGGGCTAAATGACCCAATCAAAAGACACAAGATATCAGAATGGATAAAAAAACAAAACCCATCAATATGCTGTCTACAAGAAACTCATTTTAGACTCAAAGACACCTCCAGATTTAAAGTGAAGGGGTGGAAAACAATTTAACCATGCTAATGGGCATCAAAAGAAAGCTAGGGTGGCAATCCTTATATCAGACAAATTAGATTTTAAGCCAAAAACTATAATAAGAAATGAGGAAGGACACTATATCATACTTAGTCTGTCCAACAAGATCTAACAATTTTAAATATCTGTGCCACTAACATGGGAGCATCCAATTATGTAAGACAATTAATAACAAAATCAAAGAAACACATTGACAGTAATACAACCCCCTCACTGAAATGGGCAGATCATTTAAGCACAAGATCAACAAGGAAATAAATACTTTAAATGACACACTGAACCAGATGGACATCACAGATATATTTAGAACATTCCATCCCAAAGCAACAGAATACACATTCTTCTCTAGGGCACAAGGAACATTCTCCAGAGTAGATCACATCCTGGGTCACAAATCAGGTCTCACCCAGTACCAAAAGATTGGGATCATTCCCTGAATATTTTCAGACCACAGTGCTTTGAAACTAGAATTCAGTCACAAGAGGAAAGTTGGAAAGAATGCAAATAAGTGGAAGCTAAAGAGCATCCTATTAAAGAATGAATGGGTCAACTAGAAAATGGATGAAGAATTTTTTAAAAGTTCATGGAAATAAATGAAAATGAAAACACAACTGTCAAAAATTCTTGGGACACAGCAAAGGCGGCCATTAGAAGAAAGTATATAGTGATACGAGCCTTTCTGAAGAAACAAGAAAGGGGTGATTCAGGGGGGTTTTGAGGGAAAAAATGGAACAAGGTATCAGGAGAGAGACAAACCATAACAGACTCTTAATCTCACAAAACAAACTGAGGCTTGCTGGGGGGTAGGGGACTAGGGATATGGTGGCTGGGTTATGGACATTGGGGAGGGTATAGGCCATGATGAGTGCTTTGAAATGTGTAAGCCTGATGATTCACAGACCTGTAGCCCTGGGGCAAATAATACTGGATATGTTAATTTTTAAAAATGGAACAAGAAAGACCTCAAATACAAAACCTAACTCCACACCTAAAGAAGTTGGAGCAAGAACAGCAAATAAAGCCTAAACCCAGCAGGAGAAGAGAAATAATAAAGATCAGAGCAGAAATCAATGAAATAGAAACCAAAAGAACAGTAGAAAGATCAATGAAATTAGGAGCTTGTTCTTTGAAAGAATTAATAAGATTGACAAACCCCTGGCCAGACTTACCAAAAAGAAGAGAGAAAAGACCCAAATTAATGAAATCATGAATGAAAGAGGAGAGATCACAACCAACACCAAAGAAATACAAACAATTGTAGGAACATATTATGAGCAACTATACTCCAGCAAATTGG
Source organism: Taxidea taxus jeffersonii (assembly GCA_003697995.1). Lineage (NCBI taxonomy): Eukaryota > Metazoa > Chordata > Mammalia > Carnivora > Mustelidae > Taxidea > Taxidea taxus. The sequence continues at coordinate 48,216 of ML109121.1, forward strand.
ACAATCTGGAAGATATGGAGGCATTCCTAGAGACATAAACTACCACAACTGAACCAGGAAGAAATAGAAAACCTGAACAGACCTGTAACCATTATTGGTTAGTAAGGCAATTGAAGCAGTCATCAAAAATCTCCCAAAAAACAAGAGCCAAGGGCCAGACAGCTTCCCAGAGGAATTCTACCAAACCTCAAAGAAGAATTAATACTTATTCTCCTGAAACTGTTGCAAAAAAACAGAAATGGAAGGAAAACTTCCAAACTCATTTCATGAGGCCAGAATTACCTTGATCCCAAAAGCAGACAAAGACCACATCAAAAAGAATTACATACCAATATCCCTGATGGACACAGATGGAAGAATGCTCACCAAAATACTGGCCAAGGGATCCAGCAGTACACTAAAAGGATTATTCACCATGACCAATTGGGATTCATTCCAGGGCTTCAAGGTTGGTTCAACATTGACAAATCAATCCATGTAAGACTATACATTAATAAAGGATATGATACTTTCAATAAATGCTGAGAAAGCATTTGACAAAGTACAGCATCATTTGTTGGTCAAAACTCTTCAAAGTGTAAGGCTAGAGGGTACTCATATCACTCAATATCATAAAAGCCATCTATGAAAAACCCACAGCGAATATTCTCCTCAATGGGGAAAAACTGAGAGCTTTTCCCCTAAGGTCAGGAACATGGCAGAGATGTCCACTATCACCACTGTAATTCAACATAGTACTGGAAGTCTTGGCCTCAGTAATCAGATAACAAAAAGAAAGAAAATGCATCTGATTTGGCAAAGAAGAAGTCAAACTCTCCCTTTTTGCAGATGATATGATACTTTATGTGGAAAACCCAAAAGACTCCACTCCAAAACTGCTAGAACTCGTACAGGAATTCAGTAAAGTGTTGGGATATAAAATCAATACACAGAGCTCAGTTGTATTTCTATACACCAACAGCAAGACAGAAGAAAAAGAAATTAAGGAGTCAGTCCCATTTACATTTGCACCCAAAACCATAAGATACCTAGGAATAAACCTAACCGAAGAGGCAAAGAATCTGGACTCAGAAAACTATAAAATACTCATGAAAGAAATTGAAGAAGGGGGAGAGTCAAGATGGCAGAGAAGCAGCAGACTGAGATGACATGAGGTCACAGGAGTTCAGCTAGATAGCTATCAAACCATTCCGAACATCTGCAGACCCAACAGGAGATCAAAGAGAAGAGGAGCAGCAATTCTAGAAACAGAAAATCGACCACTTTCTGAAAGGTAGGACCAGTGGAGAAGTGAATCCAAAGCAACAGGAAGATAGAATGCGGGGGGAGGGGCCGGCTCCCGGCAAGCAGTGGAGCAACAGAGCACAAAATCTGAACTTTTAGAAGTCTGCTCCACTGAGGGACATCGCTCCAGAGGCTAAGCAGGGGTGGAGCCCTCACGGGGACAGTGTGGTCTCAGGTCCCATAGGGTCACAGAAGGATCGAGGGTGTCTGAGTGTAGCAGAGTTCTCAGGTACCATAGCGGGGAAGCTTACTACAGAGGTGGAGCCAAGGAATGAGCTCTCAGCTTGGGGTTACCTTAAACTGTGATCCCCAGCACAGTCACCCTTCTTTGAGCAGGGACCCCACAAGTGGCATATCTGGGGAGACCCACCTTCCTCCATGAGAAAAGCAGAACGGCAGAGTCTGCTGGGTTTGGAGACTCAAAACAGGGGTGTGTGCCAGAGACAGAAATACTCGATCACAGGCCCAGTGAGCTCAGAGCATGACCGGACACCAGGGAAGTGATTGAGCGTTTTCTCTGAGGGCGCACTGAGGAGTGGGGCCTGACTGCTTGGCTCCTCTGGGCCAGAGATTGGGAGGCTGCCATTTTCATTCCAGTCCTCCAGAACTCCATGGAAAGCATTCAGGGAACAAAACCTCCCAAGAGTGAAAAGGAGCAGATTACGTAGCCTGGACTCTGGCAAGGGTCATGCAGTTCCATCTCAGGCAGAGATATTTGAGAATCACTACAACAGGCCCCTCCCCCAGATGATCAGCAAGAAATCCAGCCAAGACCAAGCTCACAGATCGAGGAGAACAGCAGAATTCCAAGGGAAAGTAAAGCATGGAATTTATGGATTTCTCCCCATGATTCCTTAGTCTTGCAAAGTTAATTCTTTTTCTTATTTTATTTTTTTTTCTACTAAATTTTTTTAACTTTTACCCTTTTCCCTTTTAATGTTTTTTAACTAGTTTATCTTAAATACCTTTCATGAAGTAAAATCTTTTTTGAACCTTCATTTTTATAGACATATTTTATCCTTCACCGGATCTAACTTTATTTTTTGTATACACATAAGGTTTGTTCTTCTAAAAAAATTTGGGATACGTCTTCTTCTAATAGATCAAAATATACCCTAAATCCACCATAGGTCTTTGTTCTAGTCTCCAGCCTCAGCAAATTCTCTCCACTTTCGTTTTCTTTATTCTCCCAACCAACTTATCTTATCAACTCCTTTTTTAGAAATTAAAAAAAAAATTTTCATCGTTATAGTCATATTCTATCCCTTCATTGTGTTTACCCTTATATATGTTTTTCATCCTTTAAAGTTTGGGGAGGTAGTTTCTTCTAAGAGACCAAAATACTCGCAAAGTTAAGTGTGACCCTGTTCTATTCACCAGTCTAATATATATTTTTTCTTTATTATGTTTTTTCTTTATTACATTTTTTTCTTCTGAACTTCTTTTTACCCCCACAATTTGGGGCCTCTTCTGATTTGGTTAGAGCACATTTTCCTGGGGTCTTTGACACCCTTTTAGTATTTTATTTGCTCCTTCATATATATTTATCTGGACAAAATGACAAGGCAGAAAAACTCACCAAAAAAAAAAAACAACAACAACAACAAAAAGAACAAGAGGCAGTACCGAAAGCTATGGACCTAATCAATATGGACATTGGTAATATGTCAGATCTAGAGTTCAGAATGATGATTCTCAAGGTGCTAGCTGGGCTAAAAAAAGGCATGGAAGATATTAGAGAAACCCTGTCTGGAGAAATAAAAACCCTTTCTGGAGAAATAAGAGAACTAAAATTAATCAGGTTGAAATAAAAAAAGCTATTGATGAGGTGCAATAAAAAATGGAGGCTCTTACTGCTAGAATAAACTAGGCAGAAGAGAGAATTAGTTATATAGAAGAGCAAATGACAGAGAATAAAGAAGCTGAGCAAAAGAGAGACAACTACTGGGCCACGAGGGGAGAATTCGAGAGATAAGTAATACCATAAGACAAAACAACAGTAGAATAATTGGGATTCCAGAAGAAGAAGAGAGAAGGGAGCAGAAGGTATATTGGAAAGAATTATTGTAGAGAATTTCCCTAATATGGCAAAGGGAACAAACATCAAAATCCAGGAGGTGCAGAAAAACCCCCTCAAAATCAATAAGAATAGGTACACACCCTGTCATCTAATAATAAAATTTACAAGTCTCGGGACGCCTGAGTGGCTCAGTTGGTTAAGCGGCTGCCGTCGGCTCAGGTCATGATCCCAGCGTCCTGGGATCGAGTCCCACATTGGGCTCCTTGCTCGGCAGGGAGCCTGCTTCTCCCTCTGCCTCTGCCTACCACTCTGTCTGCCTGTGCTTGCTTGCTCTCTCTCCCTCTCTGTCAAATAAATAAATAAAATATTTTTTTAAAAAATTTACAAGTCTTAGTGACAAAGAGAAAATCCTGAAAGCAGCCCAGGACAAGAAGTCTGTAACATAGAATGGTAAAAATATTAGATTGGTAGCAGACTTATCCACAGAGACCTGGTAGGCCAGAAAGAACTGACATGATATATTCAGAGCACTATCAAGAAAAACATGCAGCTAAGGATACTATATCCAGCTAGGCTATCATTGAAGTTAGAAGGAGAGATAAAAAGCTTCCAGGACAAACAAAACTAAAAGAATTTATAAGCACCAAACCAGCCCTACAGGAAATATTGAAAGGGGTCCTCTAAGCAAAGAGATAGCCTAAAAGTAGTAGACCAGAAAGGAACAGAGACAATATACAGTAACAGTCACCTTATAGGCAATACAATGGCACTAAATTAATATCTCTCAATAGTTACCCTGAATGTAAATGGGCTAAATGCCCCAATCAAAAGACAAAGGGTATCAGAATGGATAAAAAACAAAAACCCATCAAAATACTGTCTATAAAAACCTCATTTTAGACCCAAAGACACCTCCAGATTTAAAGTGAGGGGGGTGGAAAACAATTTACCATGCTCATGGACATCAAAAGAAAGCTGGGGTGGCAATTCTTATAGCAGATGAATTAGACTTTAAGCCAAAGACTATAAGAGATGAGGAAGGACGCTATATCATACTCAAAGGGTCTGTCCAACAAGATGATCTAACAGTTTTAAATATCTATGTCCCTACAATGGGAGCAGGCAACAGTATAAACCAGTTAATAACAAAATCAAAGAAACACATCGACAAGAATACAATAATAATAAGGAACTTTAACACTCCCCTTGCTGAAATGGACAGATCACCCAAGCAAAAGATCAACAAGGAAATAAAGGCCTTAAATGACACTGGACCAGATGGACATCACAGATATATTCACAACATTCCATCCCAATGCAACAGAATACACATTCTTCTCTAGTGCACATGGAACATTCTCCAGAATAGATCACATCCTGGGTCACAAATCAGGTCTCAACTGGTATCAAAAGATTGGAATCATCCCCTGAATATTTTCAGACCACAAAGCTCTCAAGCTAGAACTCAATCACAAGAGGACATTTGGAAAGAACCCAAATACATGGAGACTAAAGAGCATCGTCTAAAGAATGAATGGGTCAACCAGGAGATTAAAGAAGAATTGAAAAAATTCATGGAAACAAATGATAATGAAAACACAATGGTTCAAAACCTGTGGGACACAGCAAAGGCAGTCCTGAGAGGAAAATATATAGCAATACAAGCCTTTCTCAAGAAACAAGAAAGGTCTCAAATACACAACCTAACCCTACACCTAAAGGAGCTGGAGAAAGAACAACAAAGAAAGCTTAAACCCAGCAGGAGAAGAGAAATCAAACCAAACACCCCCCTAAAAAAAAAAAAAGAGCAAATCAACGAAATGAAACTAGGAGCTGGTTCTTTGAAAGAATAAGATTGGTAAACCCCTGGCCAGACTTATCAAAAAGAAAAGAGAAAGAACCCAAATTAATAAAATCATGAATGAAAGAGGAGAGATCACAACCAACACCAAAGAAATTCAATTAGAAGAACATATTATGAGCAACTATATGCCAGCAAATTTGACAATCTGGAAGAAATTAATCCATTCCTAGAGACATATAAACTACCACAACTGAACAAGGAAGAAATAGAAAATCTGAACAGACCCATAACCAGCAAGGAAATTGAAACAGTCATCAAAAATTTCCCAACAAGGACACCTGGGTGGCTCAGTTGGTTAAGCGGCTGCCTTCGGCTCAGGTCATATCCCAGCATCCTGGGATCGAGTCCCACATTGGGCTCCTTGCTCAGCAGGGAGCCTGCTTCTCCCTCTGCCTCTGCCTGCCACTCTGCCTGTGCTTGCTCCCACTCACTCTCTGACAAATAAATAAATAAAATCTTAAAAAAAAAAAATCTCCCAAAAACAAGAGCCCAGGGCCAGACGGCTTCCCAGGGGGATTCTACCAAACATTTAAAGAAGAGTTAATTCCTATTCTCCTGAAACTGTTCCAAAAAACAGAAATAGAAGGGAAACTTCCAAACTCATTTTATGAGGCCAGCATCACCTTGATCCCAAAACCAGACAAGGATCCCATTCCCATCAAAAAAGAGAATTACAGACCAATATTCTTGATGAACACAGATGAGAAAATTCTCACCAAAATACTAGCCAATAGGATCCAACTGTACATTAAAAGGATTATTCACCATGACCTAGTGGGATTTATTCCAGGGCTGCAAGGTTGGTCCAACATCTGCAAATCAATCAATGTGATACAATACATTAATAAAAGAAAGAACAAGAACCATATGATACTCTCAATAGATGCTGAAAAAGCATTTGACAAAGTATAGCATCCCTTCCTGATCAAAATTCAAAGTGTAGGGATAGAGGGCACATACCTCAATATTATCAAAGCCATCTATGAAAAACCCACCGCAAATATCATTCTCAATGGAGAAAAACTAAGAGCTTTTCCGCTAAGGTCAGGAACACGGCAGGGATGTCCATTATCAGCACTGGTATTCAACATTGTACTAGAAGTCCTAGCCTCAGCAATCAGACAACAAAAGGAAATTAAAGGCATCCAAATCAGCAAAGAAGAAGTCAAACTATCACTCTTTGCAGATGATTTGATACTATATGTGGAAAACCCAAAAGGCTCCACTCCAAAACTCCTAGAACTTGTACAGGAATTCAATAAAGTGTCAGGATATAAAATCAATGCACAGAAATCAGTTGCATTTCTTTACACCAACAACAAGACAGAAGAAAGAGAAATTAAGGAGTCATTCCCATTTACAATTGCACCCAAAACCATAAGATACCTAGGAATAAACCTAACCAAAGAGGCAAAGAATCTGTACTCAGAAAACTATAAAATACTCATGAAAGAAATTGAGGAAGACACAAAAAAATGGAAAAATGTTCCATGCTTGTGGATTGGAAGAACAAATACTGTGAAAATGTCTATGCTCCCTAAAGCTATCTACACATTTAATGCAATACCTATCAAAATCCCATCCAATTTTTTCTAAGAAATGGAACAAATAATCCTAAAATTTATATGGAATCAGAAAAGACCTCGAATAGCCAGAGGAATATTGAAAAAGAAAGCCAGGGGCGCCCGGGTGGCTCAGTGGGTTAAGCCTCTGCCTTCAGCTCAGGTCATGATCCTAGGGTCCTGGGATCGAGCCCCGCATGGGGCTCTCTGCTCAGTGGTGAGCCTGCTTCCTCCTCTCTCTCTGCCTGCCTCTCTGCCTACTTGTGATCTCTGCCTGTCAAATAAATAAAATCTTTAAAAAAAAATAAAAAGAAAAAGAAAGCCAACGTTGGTGGCATCACAATTCCAGACTTAAAGCTCTATCACAAAGCTGTCATCATCAAGACAGTATGGTACTTGAACAAAAATAGACACATAGATCAATGGAACAGAATAGAGAGCCCAGAAATAGACCCTCAGCTCTATGGTGAAGTAATCTTCGACAAAGCAGGAAGGAATGTCCAATGGAAAAAAGACAGCCTCTTCAACAAATGGTGTTGGGAAAATTGGACAGCCGCATGCAGAAAATGAAACTGGACCATTTCTTTACACCACACATGAAAATAGACTCAAAATGGATAAAGGACCTCAATGTGAGACAGAAATCCAACCAAATCCTTGAGGAGAACACAGGCAGCAACCTCTTCGACCTCAGCTGCAGCAACTTCTTCCTAGAAACATTGCCAAAGGCAAGGGAAGCGAGGGCAAAAATGAACTATTGGGACATCCTCAAGATCAAAAGCTTTTGCACGGCAAAGGAAACAGTCATCAAAACCAAAAGACAACTGACAGAATGGGAGAAGATATTTGCAAATGATATATCAGATAAAGGGCTAGTATCCAAAATCTATAAAGAACTTACCAAACTCAACACCCAAAGAACAAATAATCCAGTCAGGAAATGGGCATTGTTAAAGTGTCTATACTGCCTAGAGCACTCTATACTTTCAATGCCATTCTGATCAAAATTCCACTGGTATTTTCCAAAGAGCTGGTGCAAACAACCCTAAAATATGTATGGAATCGGAAGAGACCCCGAATTGCTAAGGGAAGGTTGAAAAAGAAAAACAAAACTGGGGGCATCACGTTGCCTGATTTCAAGCTTTACTACAAAGCTGTGATCACCACGATAGCATGGTACTGGCATAAAAACAGACACATAGACCAGTGGAACAGAGTAGAAAGCCCAGATATGGACCCTCAACTCTATCATCAAATAATCTTCGACAAAGCAGGAAAAAATATACAGTGGAAAAAAGACAGTCTCTTCAATAAATGGTGCTGGGAAAATTGGACAGCTATGTGTAGAAAAATGAAACTTGACCATTCTCTTACACCATACACAAAGATAAACTCGAAACAGATAAAAGACCTCAATATGAGGCAGGAATCCATCAGAATCATAGAGAACATAGGCAGTAACTTCTTCAGCATTGGCCACAGCAGCTTCTTTCAAGTTATGTCTCCAAAGGCAGAGGAAACAAAAGCAAAAAGGAATTTTTGGGACTTCATCAAGATCAAAACCTTCTGCACAGCAAAGGAAACAGTCAACAAAACAAAGAGGCAACCCACAGAATGGGAGAAGATATTCGCAAATGACAATACAGACAAAGGGCTGATATCCAGGATCTATAAAGAACTCCTCCAACTCAACAAGCACAAAACAGATAATCATGTGAAAAAATGGGCAGAAGACATGAACAGACACTTCTCCAATGAAGTCATACAAATGGCTAACAGACACATGAAAAAATGTTCATCACTGGCCATCAGGGAGATTCAAATCAAAACCACATTGAGGTACCACCTTACACCAGTGAGAATGGCCAAAATTAATAAGACAGTAAACAACATGTGTTGGAGAGGATGTGGAGAAAGGGGAACCCTCTTACGCTGTTGGTGGGAATGCAAGTTGGTGCAGCCACTTTGGAAAACAGTGTGGAGATTCCTTAAGAAATGAAAAATAGAGCTTCCCTATGACCCCACAATTGCACTATTGGGTATTTACCCCAAAGATAGAGATGTAGTGAAAAGAAGGGCCATCTCTACCCCAATGTTATAGCACTGTGGGAAGAACCAAGATGCCCTTCAGTGGATGAATGGATAAGGAGGATGTGGTCCATATACTCTATGGAGTATTATGCCTCCATCCGAAAGGATGAATACCCAGCTTTTGTATCAACATGGATGGGACTGGAAGAGATTATGCTGAGTGAAATAAGTCAAGCAGAGAGAGTCAATTATCATATGGTTTCGCTTATTTGTGGAGCATAAGAAATAACACAGAGGACATGGGGAGAAAGAGAGGAGAAGGGAGTTGGGGGAAATGGAGGAGGAGACGAACCATGAGAGACTATGGACTCTGGAAAACAATCTGAAGGTTTTGGAGGGGCGGGGGATGGGAAGTTGGGTGAGCCTGGTAGGGGGTATTAGGGAGGGCCCGTATTGCATGGAACACTGGGTGTGGTACATAAATAATGAATTCTGAAACACTGAAAATAAACTTTAAAAAAAATAGGAAATAGGGGGAAGCATAAAAAAAAAAAAAAAGAAATGGACAGAGGACATGAACAGACATTCCTGCAAAGAAGACATCCAGATGGCCAACAGATACATGAAAAAGTGCTCCACATCGCTTGGCATCAGAGAAAGACAAATCAAAACCACAATGAGATACCACCTTACACCAGTCAGAATGGCTAAAATTAACAAGTCAGGAATCGACAGATGCTGGCGAGGATATGAAGAAAGAGGAACCCTCCTCCAGTGTTGGTGGGAATGCAAGCTGGTGCAGCCACTCTGGAAAACAGCATGGATGTTCCTCAAAAAGTTGAAAATAAAGCTATCCTGCAACCCAGCAATCACACTATTGGGTATTTACCCTAAAGATACAAATGTAGTGATCCAAAGGGGCACGTGCACCCAAATGTTTATAGCAGCAATGTCCACAATAGCCAAGTTATGGAACGAAGCTAGATGTCCATCAACAGATGAATGAATAAAGAAGAGGTGGTATATATATACTATGGAATACTATGCAACCATCAAGGAAATGAAATCCTGCCATTTGCAATGACATGGATGGAACTAGAGGGTATTATGCTGAGTGAAATAAGTCAATAAGAGAAAGACAATTATCATATGATCTCCCTGATATGAGGAAGTGGAGATGCAATGGGGGTGGGGGTTAAGGTGGTAGGAAAAGAAAAAATGAAACAAGATGGGATCAGGAGGGAGACAAACCAAAAGAGACTCTTAATGTCATAAAAAAACTGAGGGGGGTGAGGAGGAGGGGTGTTGGTAGAAGGTGGTGGGGTTACATTATATGTTTAAATAAAAAAAGAAAAGAAGAAAAAAAATTGTCTCAATCCGAAAAAAAAAAAAAAATGAACAGACATTTCTGCAAGGATGACATCCAGATGGCCAACAGACAAATGAAGTGCTTCACATCACTGGGCATCAGGGAAATACAAATCAAAACCACAGTGAGATACCACTTCACACCAGTCAGAATGGCTAAAATTAACAAGTCAGGAATCAACAGATGTTGGCGAGGATGCAGAGAAAGGGGAACCCTCCTCCAGTGTTGGTGGGAAATCAAGCTGGTGCAGCCACTCTGGAAAACAGCGTGGAGTTTCCTCAAAAAATTGAAAATAGAGCTACCCTACAACCCAGCATTTGCAAACCAGGTATTTACCCCAAAGATACAAATGTAGTAATCTGAAGGGGCACATGAACCCGAATGTTTATAGCAACAATGTTCACCATAGCCAAACTATGAAAAGAGCCTAGATGTCCATCAACAGATGAATGGATAAAGAAGAAGTAGTATATATACACAATGAAATATTATGCAGCCATCAAAAAACAAAACCAGAAATCTTGCCATTTGCAGTGACATGGATGGAAATAGAGGCTACTAGGCTAAGTAAGTCGGTCAGAGAAAGACAATTATCATATGATCTCACTGATATGAGGAATTTGAGAAACAAGACAGAGTATCATAGGGGAAGGTAGGAAAATACAAAACAAGATGAAACCAGAGAGAGAGACAAACCATAAAAGGCTCTTAATCTCAGGAAGCAAACTGGGAAACAAACTGCTGGAGCAGATGAGGATGGGAGTGATGGGGTGGCTGGGTGATAGACATTGGGGAGGGTATGTGATATGGTGAGCACTGTGAATTGTGTAAGACTGATGAATCACAGACCAGTACCCCTGAAGCAAACAACGCATTATATGTTAATTTTAAAAAACCAACCTTTATGTTCTTATCTTTATGGTCTCTGCTGTTGTTTGAAGTTGGCTAAATTAGAACACACACTTCCCCCTAGAATCTTAGGATACTTTTTCTCTTGCAGACTAAGAATCACCACCATGTATATCAATAACAACTGCCAGTAGGAATGTGCAATACATAGTGATTATAGATAGTGGAATTTGTAATTGAAACATCTGCTATACCATTGCTAGAAAATTGATTCATAACCTATTTTAAGGATCAAAGCACTCCCTATAAATGTTATGGAACAAAGTATTTTTTTAAGTCAAGAAATTCAGATCACCAGACCAAATTTTCTGGTACCTCAAAAGCTTTGTAAACTGATGGAATAGATTGATTCCATTTTAATACAAAGCTTAAGGACCTTAGATAATTTATAAAAGAGAACATAAGTTTAATAGTGGTTCATTAAACTAAAATAAATATGAAGATATGGATTGTCAATGAGGAATATCAAAGAAATGTATCTTCATTTCACTTAGCATAATACCTTTAGTTCCATCCATGTTGATGTAAATGGTAGGTATTCATCCTTTCTGATGATTGAATAATATTGCATTGTATATATAAACCATATCTTCTTTATGTGGGCTAATTGAATTTTTTAAAAAGGACATATATTCTTATCTCGACAATTGGATTAAAGCCATATATAGTAGGAAAACTATCCTGAGAGGCTAAGAATGTTAGTGGTTTACCGTAATTTTTATGGTAGAAATCTATATTAGTATCTTGTACTTTCTTTTTTAGAGAACGTGTGCATGCAGGAGAGCAGTGAAGGGGCAGAGGGAGAGGGAGAGAGAGAATCTTAAACAGTGCAGAGCCCAATGCAGGGCTCAGTCTCACAACTCTGAGATCATTACCTGAGCAAAAATCAAGAGTCAGACACTTAACCAACTGAGTCACCCAGCTGCCTTGTTATCTTATCCATTTTTAATATGTGAGACCAGATTACGGTGAGAAATATAATGATAAGTATAATTCCAGAATATGACTAGGAATTTTGTTATGCCTCCAGTTTTTTATTGCAATCACCTAAGGCCAGTTTTGACCTCTACTCTGCCCCACATGTGTATTTTGGATGTTTGGATAGAGGGAAGGTATTCATTTGGAAATGTTTATTGAGCCATACTCCACCAGGCACTGATCTCTAGGGAATGGAGATATAAACTAAAATTGCAACACTAATGTATATTACATGTATATTCTTATATTCTCTTGCTGCATCATTATGTATGAAGTCTGGTTTTATTGATATATAATTGAGATACAATAAACTGTATATATTTAAAGTGTACAATTTGATAATTTTTGTATATGTATATACCCATAAAACCAACACTATAATCAAGATAATGAACATACACATGTGAAAGTTTCTTCATGTGCCTTTATAACCCCTCCCTTCCTCCTTCTCTGTCTCTGCCCTATTGTGAGGCAACCACTGATCTGCTTTCTGTCACTATAGGTTAGTTTAAATTTTTAAAATTTTTTATGTAATTACACAGTATATACTCCTTTTTTCCTGGCCTCTTTCATTCAGCATAATTGTTTTGAGATCCATCCATGTTGTTTGTGTGTCAACAGTTCATTCTTTTTTATTGCTGAATAGTAGTCCATTGTATGGTATACTACCATTTATTAATTTATCATTTGGATCATTTCCAGTTTGCAGGCATTACATATAAAGCTGCTATGAACATTTGTATACAAGGTTTTGCGTGTCATATGTTTTCATTTCTCTTGAGAAAATACCTAGGAGTGGAATGGCTAGATTGTTTGGTAGGTGTGTGTTTAACTTTTTAAAACTTTCAAACTGTTTCCCCAAAGGATTATACCATTTTATATTCCCACTAGAAGTGTATGGTACTTCCAGCTCCTCCATATCCTTGTCAACACTTGGTAGGTCAGTCTCTTTAATTTTAGTGTTTCTAATAGATAGATGTAGTAGCATCATCTCATTTTGGTTTTAATTTGTATTTCTAACAATTAGTGCTGTTGAGCATCTTCTTATGTACTTTTGCTATCTGCATATTTTCTTTGCTGAAATATCTGCTCAAATGTGGGAGTTTTGACTTTTTTAAAAAAATTAGATTGTTTTTTGTCTTACCACTGAATTTTGAGTTATATACTGCATACAAGTCCTTGATCAGTTTTTTAAATGTTTTCTCCCGGTCTGTGGCTTATCCTTTTATTCTCATGACTGTCTTCTGAAGAGAAGATTTTGATTTTAATGAAGTTCAACTTACCGGTTTTTTTGAATGAATCATGCTTTTGGTGAATGATACTTTTGGTGATATATGAGATCTTTGCCTAACCCAGGGACATGAAGATTTTCTCCTGAAGTATTGATTTAGTAGGATTTCACAAATTCTAATTATGTTTCATTTTCATTCCATTGAAAATATACACTCTTTCAGACTCTTAATGTCATAAAACAAACTGAGGGGGGTGGGGGGGAGAGGGGTTGGGAGAGGGTGGTGGGTTTACAATATATGTTTAAATAAAAAAAAAAAAGAAAATATACACTCTTTCCCTTTGATTCCCTTTTGATTTCTTCCTTGACCCAGGGGTTATTTAGAAGCGTGTTATTTTGTTTCTAAATATTTGGGCATTTTCCAGATATTTTTTGTTATTGATTACTAATTTAATTCCCTTGTGATCAGTGAATATACTTTATATGACTTGAGTCCTTTTAATTTTATTGAAACTTGTTTTGTAGCCAAGAATATGGTCTGTCATGGTAAATGTTCATATCCACTTGAAAAGAATAGGTACTCTGCTGTTGTTGAGTGAAGTGTTCTATAAATATCAATTAGATCAAGTTGAATAAGAGTGTTGATCAAGTCTTTTATATCTTTGCTGACTTTCTGACTTCTTGTTTGATCAAATATTGACAGAGTTATATTGAAATCTCTGCCTGTAATTTCAGATTTGTTTCTCCTTAGGTTATATCTTCGTGTATTTTGAAGCTCTTTTATTAAGTATGTAAATCTAATAAACCTAGAGTTTATATAAACCTAGGGTTGCTGCACCTTTATGATGAATTGACCAGTTTTTCATTATCACATGGCCTTCTTTTATCTCCTCACATTGCTGTGAGGTTTACTTTGTCTGATATTATATAGACACTCCAGCTTTCTTTTTTTGGCATACCATTTTCCATTCTTTTACTTTTCACCAATTTGTGTCTTTATATTTAAAGCTGTTTTCTTGTAGGCAATATATGGTTGGATGTTGCTTTTTTGGTCCATTATTATAATTTCTGCTTTTTAATTTTTGTATTTAGATCATTTACATTAATGTGATAATTGATCTGTTATGGTTAGTTTTAAATTTACTCTCTTGATGTTTTCTGTTTGTCCCATACAAATTTTCTTTCCCTTTCCTCTTTTTCTGCCTTCTTTTGGGTTGAGAATTACTTTAGGATTCCTTTTATATCCTTTTTTTTAATTAGAGCTATAAGTTATTATTTTGTAATTTTAATGGTTGCTCTAGAGTTTTTGTAATGTACATCTTTAACTTGTTATAGTCTACCTTCAAATTGTACTATGGATCACTTCCGTTTTTCCTCACTCAACCTTTATGCTGTTATTGTTACACATTTTAATTCTATATATAATACAAACTACTCCACACTAGATTGTTAGTATTTTTTTTAAGATTTTATTTCTTTATTTGACAGAGAGAGAGATCAGAAGTAGGCAGAGAGGCAGGGGAAGCAGGCTTCCTGCTGAGCAGAGAGCCTGATGCCAGGCTCAGTCCCAGGACCCTGAGATCATGACCTGAGCTGAAGGCAGAGGCTTAACCCACTTAGCCACCCAGGTGCCCCAGATTGTTAGTATTTTTTAATAGTCGATTATTTTAAAAGAGATTTAAGTAACTAGAAAAGTGATTTATATACCCAAGTGGTTGCTCTTTCCAGTATTCTTCATTCCTTTGTGTAGTAACACTCTTTTTTCTACCTATAGAATGTTCCTTAACATTTCTTGTACTGCAGATGTGATTAATTCTTTCAGCCCTTCTGTATCTGGGGGGGGAAAAAGTTTTCTGTCCTTCATATTTATTTCAAAAATACTTGAGGGTCACCAGGGTGGCTCAGTCATTAAGTGTCTGCCTTTAGCTCAGGTCCTAATCCCAGGGTCCTGGGATCAAGCCCTGCATCAGGCTCCCTGCTTGGCGGGAAGCCTTCTTCTCCCTCTCCCATTTCTCCTCCTTGTGTTCCCTCTCTCACTGTGTCTCTGTCAAATAAATAAATAAAATCTTAAAAAAATTTTTTTTGAAATATATTTTTGCTTAGTATAGAATTCTGTTGATGGTTTTCTCAGTTTTTTTTTTTTGAAAGATTTATTTATTTGAAAGAGAGACAGTGAGAGAGAGAGCATGAGAGGCTAGAAGGTCAGAGGGAGAAGCAGACTCCCCGCGGAGCTGGGAGCCTGATGCAGGACTCGATCCCGGGACTCCGGGATCATGACCTGAGCCGAAGGCAGCTGCCCAACCAACTGAGCCTCCCAGGCACCCTGGTTTTTTCAGTTTTTAAAGATGCTTCTCCTTGGTTTTCTTGTTGTTGCTTTTCTTTTTTTTAACCAATAAGAAATCTGTTACCCTTATTCTTCTTTCTCTGTACATAATGTATCTTTTTCTCTGGCTGCTTTTAAGATTTTTCTGTCACTGGTTTTGACCAACTCAGTTATAATATGCCTTGATGTATTTTTCTTCATATTTCTTGCACTTGGAATTCTTTGTCTTGGATTTGTAGGTTTAGAGTTTTCATAAACTTTGGAAAAATTTTGGCCATTACTTCAGATATTCTACCTGATCCCACCCCTGCCCAAACTCCTGTTCCTTGAGGACTCCCAGTCACATGTATGTTAGGTTATTTGAAGCTGTCCCACAGCTCATTTATGCTGTTCTTTTTTCTCTTTTTCTTCCTTATTTTCTTTCCATGTTTCATTTTGGATAGTTTCTATTGCTATGTTTTCAAGTTCACTAATCTTTTCTTCCAAAATGTCTAATCTGCTATTAGTCCCATCCTGAAAATTTTATCTTAGCCACTTTCTAAAAGCTTAATTTGGGTCTTTAAAAATAACTCTAATGTCTCTACATAACACATTTAATAAACATAACATGTTTAATCTTTATGTGACTTCATAGAACTATATTCTACAGAACACAGTTATAATAACTTTTAATGTCTTTGTCTACTATTTCTAATATTTGTGTCAGTTTTAGGTCAGATATGGTTGATTTTTTAAAAAATTTTTAAAGGTTTTATTTACTTATTTGGCACAGAGAGAGAGAAAGAGAGTACAAACAGGGGGAGCGGCAGGGAGAAGGAGAAGCAGGCTTTGTGCCGAGCAGGGAGCCCGATGAGGGGCTTGATCCCAGGACCCAGGGATCATGACCCGAGCTAAAGGCAGACACCCAACCAACTGAGCCATCCAGGCGCCCCATTTTGGTTGATTTTTCTCCTCATTATGGATATATTTTCCTTCTTTGAATACATGCCAATTTTTTGTTCAGTGCCAGAAATTCTGAATTCTATTTTGGGTGCAAAATTTTTTTTATTCCTATAGATATTATTGAGTTTTATTCTGGACACAGTGAGTTATTTGGACATAGTTCCTTTCAAATCTTTTTCTTTTATTAATTTGTTAAGTTGGACCAAAGCCATGTTTAGTTGAGCACTAATTATACACCTGAAGCAAGGTACTTGTCAGTAGTACCCAATGCCCCACAAATTGAGACTTTTTCACTGTTGGCTTTTGGGAATGTTTAGTTGAGCATAATTGTACACCTGAAGCAAAGTACTTGTTAGTAGTACCCAATGCCCCACAAATTGAGACTTTTTCATTGTTGGCTTTTGGGAATGGGCACTTTCCTGGCTATGGGTGAGCTCTGGCAGTTGTTCCTTCTAATGCTTTTTGATGATTCTTTCCCTGGCTTTGGGTAGTTTCCCTATATGCATGTCTTGATTAATACTCTACTGAATTCTTGAGAGGAACCCTCTGAAGTTCTCTGTGCTCCAGTACTCTTCTCTGATAACTCTAATGACCTTGGTCAGATTTTGGCTCCGTATCTTCAACTCAGGTATTCCACCAGCCTCCAGGTCAGTTCCATAGCACCATATCAGGGTGGAAGGAGCAGATAAGAGTCACACAGTTTGAGGCCAAGTTTTGGAGACTGCATGGAAGAATCAGGATTCAACACTATAAATACGCTGAAGCTGTGTTTCAGGAAAAGTCAGTCCTTGCTGAATATTTTAAGGAATAAGTGCTAAGGGATGTTTAATTTTCTGCTTTTGGCCCTTCTGCCAACCCACAAATTATTGAGGAAGTTGCTCTTCATGACTCAGTATCCTCACCAGGAAGTGAATGGTTCTTCATATTGATCAACTACTGACCCTATCAGTGGCCAAAGATAGTTTCTTCAGAAAGGCTCTTGAATAACCAAATGACAGCATGGCACAATACAAGAAAGATTCAGTCCCCTTGCTTCCAACTGATTTTTCTATAGAGAGGAAGGAACAAGGAGCCAAGGCCTCCTTTCTAAGATGTTCACCAGGGTGTGGGTTGAAGGAACATTATGACTGATACGTAGTTGGTCTTGGGCTTTGCCTCTCAAAGTGTAGTTCCCAGAGTAGCAGCAGCAGCATCACTTGTGAATTTTTTACAAATGCAGACCATCAAACAGTTTGTCAAGCTATACCATTAGAATCTCCACTGTAACAAGTGCCCCAGCTGTTTCATGTGCATATTAAAGTTTGAGGAGCACCAGCACCTATGGTCAACAATAACATATTGTACACTTGAAAATTGTTGAGAGTAAATCTCATCTTAAGTATTCTTTCCACAGTGGGGTGCCTGGGTGGCTCAGTGGGTTAAAGCCTCTGCCTTGGGCTCAGGTCATGATCCCGTGGTCCTCCGCATCGGGCTCTCTGCTCAGCAGGGAGCCTGCTTCCTCCTCTCTGTCTCCACCTGCCTCTCTGCCTACTTGTGATCTCTGTCAAATAAATAAATAAAATTTTTTAAAAATAAAATTAAATTAAAAAAGTATTATTTCCACAGTAAACTAAAATGTAAAAGTTTGAGGAGCATTGTTTTAAATGTGAATGGTGACACATGCCCTCTAGTGGCTGACCAGGGAATTTTTAAATGTTTTCTCTTTTTAGGACCTTTGCACAGAACTGCAGAAACATTGAACATTTAAACCTCAATGGGTGCACCAAAATCACTGACAGGTAAGGAATGAGAATGAGTTTGGTGACTAATTGACCATCAGGAGAGTGAGTGGAGAGAAACATGGTTGAAAATATCTTTAGTGTGTCTGCTCTTTTCCAGCACGTGTTATAGCCTTAGCAGATTCTGTTCCAAGCTGAAACATCTGGATCTGACCTCCTGTGTGTCCATTACAAACAGCTCCTTAAAGGGGATCAGGTAAGAATACCTGTTGTTAAAAGAAACACCTAAACCTAAGAGCATCCTGGTGTGCCTAAAACTTTCTAATGATCCCACTGGAACAACAAAGAAGTCTTCTCTCCCCTTAATTGTTTGTGAGTTACTAAACTCAGACTTGGTAATGAACTATCTGTAGGATAGATTGCACATGTGTGATCGCTTCTTGTTCTCTCAGTGAGGGCTGCCGAAACCTGGAGTACCTGAACCTCTCTTGGTGTGACCAGATCACGAAGGATGGCATTGAGGCACTGGTGCGAGGTTGTCGAGGCCTGAAAGCCCTGCTCCTGAGGGGCTGCACACAGGTACTGAGGGCTTGCTTGACATGTGGTTCTCTAAATTGAGGTGTGAGCACTTCATTAGAGAACTTGTTGCATTTTTCTTGGTTCGCCACTATTCCCTCACCTGGTTCCGTCCGCCTTTTGTTCTCTCTATCCATTCAGTTAGAAGATGAAGCTCTGAAACACATTCAGAATTACTGCCATGAGCTTGTGAGCCTCAATTTACAGTCCTGCTCAGTAAGTAACACGCTTTTCCTGGGAGTGTCCTCCTGTGCCACATACCCCACTTTGAAGCCCCCAGGGAGGAGGGATGGTTGCCACACCCTGTTTTCTTATTCTGTGTCCTCATACGATCTGTCAGTTTGCCACAAGATGAAAGAATAATAGTCTAAACAAGGTGGCCAATACAAAGCCACTTATATTTCCCCCTAAAAATAACATAAATTGATGTCTTGGTTTATTTTAAGATAGGAATGCTATGAACTAGTCACTAACCTGAACAAATTCATATACGGTCTCAGTGTCTTTTATTTTTTCTTAACTTAAAACTGGGGATAGTGACAGTGGACAAAATGAAGTGATAGACGTGAAAATGCTTTGAAAAACAAAGGATGGGGGTGCTTGGGTGGCTCAGTGGGTTGGAGCCTCTGCCTTTGGCTCAGGTCATGATCCCAGGGTCCTGGGATCGAGCCCCGCATCGGGCTCTCTGCTCAGCGGGGAGCCTGCTTCCCCCCCGCCCCCCGCCTGCCTCTCAGCCTACTTGTGATCTCTGTCTGTCAAATAAATAAATAAAATCTTTAAAAAAAAATGAAGGATGTATTCAAGAGCAGGGTGTAATTTTCATCATGACATTAACATGTGAAAAAAAATTATTCCATCCTTACTGCCATTGTCAGTATTGATCCTTGAAGATAACGTTTGCTGCATCCTCCTGGGCTTCTCAAGGGGAACATAAGTTTTGCAAAATGTAAGAGAAATCTTTGCAGTTGGTATTCAGTGAATGAGTCATATGTCTTTAGAATCCTTGATGGTGGAAGATAGAACAGAAACTGTCATCTGGACAAATGACTTATGGTACTGCTCAATATTAGGATCTTGTAGTGAGAGCACTCACAGACAACTTAAAGTAGAATATAAATATACAAGCCAGGGGCGCCTGGGTGGCTCAGTCTATTGAGCGTCTGACTCTTGGTTTCAGCTCAGGACATGAGTCATGGGTCATGATCTCATGAATTATGGGACTAGGCCGTCTGCAGGTCTGCTTGAGGCTTCTCTCCCTCCTCTTCCCTCCCATTCTCTCTGTCCATCTTTAAAATGGATAAATAAATCTTTTTTAAAAATGCAAGTCATTTAACAATAATTTAGTGGTATATTTCATTTGCTATTTTCTAAAACATTTGAGGAAATATTATAAATATATACATATATGGGACCCCTGGGTGGCTTAATCAGTTAAGCAGCTGCCTTTGGGTTAGGTCATGTTCCCAGGGTCCTAGGATGGAGTCCTACATCGGGCTCCCTGCTCAGCAGGGAGTCTGCTTCTCCCTCTCCCTCTGTCTGCCCGTCTGCCTGCTTATGCTCTCT